>RYFJ01001585.1:0-253223 GCA_003991445.1 Oryza meyeriana var. granulata
GATATCTAATGACTTATTTACTTTTGCCTATTTATGCCATTCATCGGCTTCCAGTCGTATGTATAAGTGCTTAGTCCATATCGGTCATCGCGCCGATGAAAAATGAGTTCCAATTCGGCTTCCACCGATTGGCTCACTGCTTCTACATACTTTCTATCTCCTGTCAATTGCAGGGTCAAATTGATTTGGCACGCGCCTACGAACCTCAAATTTAGACCTGCACTTGGAGTTAAGCAAATCTCCAGGCCTTTGCATGTCTTAAGGGCACCGACCAGATTCATCGCTCGTTCCCGACGCTACCGGTGATTACTGGTGGGGTAGAAGTTCAACGAGGAAGTCAGCAAACGCCGAGTGTTATCTTTGAGTCCGCGTCACACTTCGAAGACTTCACAGTCCAAAAAGTCCGATACAACAGCTCGCGGACGCCCAGCCAGCAAAAGACGACAAGTGTCGTTAAACCCTTCTGAAGCGCTTTCTTAAAAGCAACCAGACCATGTACAAGCCCCCATACTGCCAAGGGCCAAGAGACAATCTAGGTATGGTTTCTTGGCTGAGCAGTTGTTTGTCTTGCATAGAACTGACAACCCTCGTATGTGCGAACAATGTTTTAGCATCTGGTACTGCCCATTGCTAGAAAAATCCCTACCGTAAGCCTTTTTCGACTAACGTCCTAGATGCCGCATGCGTGCCACATATGCCCGAGTGGACGATTGCGAAAATCTGTTGCCCTCCTCGGTGGTGACGCAGCGCATGAGACACCGGAATGCACTTCTTCGGTACAGGTCTTCTTAACTAGTAGGAAACTTTTGCTTCGTCGTTTTGACTTGTTCGGCTGAATGCGATCGTCTGGAGTTCATCGCCAGGAGGAATTTGAGAAATAGAGTCCGCCAATCGTTGGATAATGGGTCAGTACTTCGTCTGTTACTAGGGTAGGTTCGCCTCCCGACTGGCTCGGCACTGTTTCTTCTTGACTGACAACTCATGAGCTTGCTCGACAAGATCCCAAATCGGGACCATTGCTTGGATCCCATGTTTGCCAGTTCGTCTGCAGCGTCGTGTATTGTCGTAGGACATTCGTTATCTCCAGGGCCCGTCGAACTTGTTTTCCACGCTTTCTAAACCTCTGATAGTTATGCCGCCATGGTGTCGTCGAACATGCCAGTCTTCATGCCTGTGACCACGAGTTGGGAATCTCCACGCACAACCAGTCAGACGGCGATGCCGAGTGATTATAGCCAATGCGAGCCTGTGATGAGTGCCTCGTACTCGGCAACATTTGGCGAAGCGGGAATGATCTGAGATGTACTTGAGTTTTTTCGCCTGGGGGGACTCAGTACGACACTGGCCCCGCGCCGCCGATCCTTTAGAGAACCGTTAAGTACATGGTCCGTGCTCTTAGTGTGGAGCCCATGGCCCCGGGTACCTCAACAACCAGGCATATGGGCCACTCGGATAGAGGTTGGGCCAAATCAAGTAGTTAGAGAAAAGATAGTACCGGCCAAACTTACCTTGTTATAATAAGGGAACACAGTCTGTCGGGCAGGACTCTATCTCTAAGGAGATACCTCTAGGACGAAATCCGGCTGGATCCCGCTTATCATGGACCCCTGGGCCCCTAGTATATAAAGAGAGCCAGTGCCCCAAGGGCAAGAGACAAAGATATTGATCAACAAACCACCTCAGAGAAAAACATCTGCAACATGAAACGTACGGTATTACTCTCTCATTGAGAGCCTTGAACCATATAAAACCTCTTTGCGTTCTCCTGCAATCCACCCGAATTTCCCATCACCGAAGTAGCCCTATAAATTGTATGCCGGTAGCCAAAGCATCGACAGTGGCGCCCAGTAGGGCTCCGGCGAATTCTTCATCAACAAATTCGATGATCCAACAAAGTGGAGCGGACGGCGATAGTTCTCACCCGGACAGATTTGTCCTTTGGAAGCACCGACTTCATCGCCAACCAGATTGGTGACGTCACCTTAGCCGCACAGATCCGATCCAGCCAGGCCGAGGACTAGCCGACCCCAGCGCCAGTCGGCACCCGGGACGCGCGATCTCCTTCGACGTAATTGTCCTGCGACAGTCCCTCACTCGCCAAGTTCCGGGACAACTTTTCCCTTCGGCGTCCGACTCGCGTTAGGCCTCGAGCCAGCCCGGGTTGGGCCGAGAAGGGGAGAGGTCGTCAATCTCCCATACGGACTCGGCCGACACTGCGGATGCTACATTCCCGCACCTCAGACCCGACTCCTTGCGGTCCAGTTCGGACTCGGCCAACGCCGACCAGATTGGATCCAGAAGGTGGGGTCGGTTTCTCACTCCGATAAACTACTCGGAGTCCGACTCCAAGTCGGATAACGATTCGAGCTATAGTTCGGAATCTAGTCTGGCAAGTTTCGTCCTCCCCCGTGAGATCTTCATGGCTTCAACACCACCCTCGGAGGTTCGCTGACTACAAGAAGACCAACAGGAGGAGGAGCGCCGACTGCAACAACAGGAGGAGGCTGATCGCGAGGCTCGCAACAACGGGCTGCGCAAAGCTGGGCGGAGCGGCCAGCAACAGATCCTTCAAACCAAAGGCGGCGACCACGATGTCTTCGTCACACCGCAATAGAACGTTGTGGCCGTCGCAACCCTGCTGGATATGCTCCAGCTCGGGCCTAATCACCAGGCCACCCCAACCATCGCCAATATCAAGGCGATGATCACGGCCGCCGCCTGCCAACAACAACAGCAGCAATCCGGCGACACCCTAGTGCCGACCAACCGGTCGGGATCTCCAGCGGTGGGCTCGTCCACGTCAACTCGGCGTCGTGGGGCTGGCTCAAGTCGGCCACGCGAAGAGTCTAGGCAAACCACACTCGGAAACAACAATAACGACAACCGGCGCCATCACCAGTAGGACCGCCGGCCTAATCAAGACCTCCGAGGACACCTTCACCGAGACCTTCGCCGCACCATCAATGCCAGACGCGAAGAAAGACGCGAAGAAGAGCGCCGCCGACTGGAGGACGAAAACGAGCGCTTTGGCCTCCACCATGAGTGGTTTAACCGCCGTGGTCGGAGCCCGAGCCCTCAAGAAGACGAAGGCATCCTAGCCTTCACTCGGGAGCTACAGAACGTCCATTGGCCGACCGGCTTCAAGCCCACCGGGATCGAGAAGTACGACGGCAAGACAAATCCTGAGTCCTGGCTCACAGTATACACCCTAGCAGTCCGAGCTGCTGGGGGCGACAACAAAGTCATGGCTAACTACCTCCCAGTCGCACTAGACAACTCGGCGAGGACATGGCTGACAGGGCTCCAGAGGCGGTCGATCGATTCCTGGGGAGAACTCAGGAACGGTTCATCGCAAATTTTCAGGGGACTTATGAGAGGCCGTCATCAGAACACGATCTGTACCAACTACACCAAAGGAAAAACGAGTCTCTCCGAGATTTCATCAAGAGGTTCTCCAAGAAGTGCAACAAGATTCCAACAATCAAAGACGAGGCCGTCATCGCCGCCTTCCGCAAGGGAGTAAAAGACGCCCCGTTCATCGCGAAATTCACTCGGAAACCCCCACCGACTGTCCGGGCAATGTTCGACATGGCCAACAAGTACGCCGACTCAGCTGAAGCAGTCGCAGAGGCCCTCGACGAGAAGAAGGAGTCCCGACAGAAGGATCCGAAGGCGAAAGCCGACAACGAACCGTCTCAAAGCAAATCCGGCAACCGCAAGCGGAAGTCGGACAACGAGGTGGCCAACATGGAGGGGACCAAGTCGTGGCCCCAGCGAACAACGACTACCAGAAATCATGAGCGGGCCATGCCCCTTCCACCCCAGGCAAGCACGCGGCCAAGGACTGCTACATGCTCAAGAAGTTCGCTTCCGAGCAAGCTTCATCATCTGGCGCCGACAAGGACAAAAACAAGCCAGACTCGGGTCCGGCTGATGATTTCCAAGATCCTCAAGCCAAGCTCAACCACATCTTCGGGGGGCCGCTCGCGTACGAGTCCAAGCGCAAGCAGAAGCTATCATCGCGCGACATCAACGCGGTCTCCACAGCGGACACCCCCTAGTACCTGCGCTGGTCAGAGATGGCCATCACCTTCAATCGCGCAGACCACCCAGATCGGGTCTCTCATCCAGGACTCTACCCACTTGTCCTGGACCCGGTCGTCAAAAATATCAAGCTGAAGAAAACCCTCATCGACGGAGGCAGCACGCTCAACATCTCATTTGCCAAGACTTTGGATGAGATGAAGATCCCTCGTTCAGAACTACAGCCAAGCACGGTGCCTTTCCACGGGATAATCCCCAGCCTGTCATCAACTCCACTCGGGCAGATAACCTTGCCGGTCACCTTCGGCACGCGGGATAACTTCCGCATGGAAAACGTCTGCTTTGAGATCGCCGACTTCGAGACCGCGTACCACGCAATACTCGGACGACCGGCACTTGCCAAATTCATGGCAATACCGCACTACACATACATGGTGCTCAAGATACCCGGGCCAGCAGGAGTCCTCTCCCTCCGCAGCGACATCAAGCAAGCCTTCACCTACGACAAGGAGAGCTGCGAACTAGCTCAATCACAAGAGGCGGCAGTCGGGCGCGACAGCATTCAGCAAGCCGTCAGAGCAGAAGTCGAGCAAGATCAAGCCCCGGTGAAAAAAGCAGCGAAGTCGGGAATTTCAGTGGACTCCGACACGAAGAAGATTCCCCTGGACCCTTCCGACCCCTCCAAGACTGCTCTAGTCGGGACCGGACTCGACCCCAAATAGGAAGACGCGCTCGTCACCTTCCTACAATCCAACAAAGACATCTTCGCATGGAAACCGTCCGACATGCCGGGTGTACCAAGGGAGGTGATCGAGCATGCCCTAAATGTGAAGACAGACGCTAAGCCAGTCAAGCAACGGCTGCGCTGCTTCGCCCAAGACCGCAAGGATGCTATTCGGGAGGAGATTACCAAGCTCCTCGCAGCCGGGTTCATCAAAGAGGTCTATCACCCGGATTGGCTGGCAAACCCAGTCCTGGTCTGGAAGAAAAACGGGAAATGGCGCATGTGCGTCGACTACACCGATCTCAATAAAGCGTGCCCCAAGGACCCATTTGGTCTTCCTAGGATAGATCAGGTGGTTGATTCCACGGCCGGGTGCGACTTACTCAGTTTTCTCGACTGCTACTCGGGATACCATCAAATCAGCCTAAGGGAAGAAGACTGCTTAAAGACATCTTTTATCACGCCGTTCGGAGCGTACTGCTACATCACAATGCCGTTCGGTTTGAAAAACGCTGGAGCAACCTATCAACGGGCCATTCAGTGGTGTCTACACACTTAGATCGGGCGCAACGTGGAAGCCTACGTCGACGACGTGGTGATCAAGACTAAGTCCAAACAAGACCTCATCGCTGACCTGGAAGAAACCTTCCAAAATCTTCCACGATTCAAGATGAAGCTGAACCCAGAAAAGTGCGCCTTCGGTGTGCCCTCCGGCAAATTACTCGGTTTCATCGTCTCGCATCGCGGCATCAAGGCCAACCCGGAGAAAGTCAACGCTATCAGGAACATGGCACCCCCGACTAACCTCAAAGACGTCCAGAAGCTGACGGGCTGCATGGCGGCACTCAGCCAGTTTATTTCCCGACTGGGCGAACAGGGTATGCCCTTCTTCAAATTACTCAAAAAGGCAAACAATTTCCAATGGACTCCGGACGCCCAACAAGCCTTCGAAGACTTCAAACAATTTCTCACATCACCCCCCGTGTTGGCATCACCTATGCCCCAAGAACCACTAATGTTATATCTGGCGGCAACAACCCAGTTAGTCAGCACGGTGCTGGTGGTCGAGCGATCCGAGCAGGGTCACATCCAGAAAATACAACGGCCGATCTACTTTGTCAGCGAAGTCCTTGCCGACTCGAAGACGAGATACCCGCAAGTCCAGAAGCTGCTATACGGCCTACTTATTACAGTCCGGAAGCTGGTGCATTATTTCCAAGCACATCAAGTCACGGTGGTCACAGCATTCCCACTCGGGGATGTCCTTCATAATCGCGAGGCCACTGGCCGCATCGCTAAATGGGCACTCGAGTTGATGGCGTTCGACATCACCTTTCAGCCACGGACAGCAATTAAATCACAAGCTCTAGCCGACTTCGTAGCCGAGTGGACAGAAGTTCAACTGCCGGCATCAACAGCAAAGCTAGAGTACTGGACAATGTACTTCGATGGTTCCTTACGGATCGGCGGCGCCAGGGCTGGAGTCATACTGACATCCCCCACCGGCGAAAAACTGAAGTATGTTCTACAGATCCACTTCCCGGCTTCCCACAATGTCGCCGAGTACAAGGCACTCATCCACGGGCTCCGCATAGCTATATCACTCGGCATACGTCGACTGGTTGTGCGCGGGGATTCCCAACTCGTGGTAAACCAAGTCATGAAAGATTGGACCTATCTCGACGATACCATGGCGTCATACTGTCAGGAAGTTCGCAAGTTGGAAAACAAGTTCGACGGGCTGGAAATAACACATGTCCTGCGCCAATACAACGACACGGCAGACGAGCTGGCCAACATGGGATCCAAGCGAGAAGAGGCTCCGACTGGAATCTTTGTAGAGCAACTCATGGAGCTGTCAGTCCAGAAGAAACCGGCACCGACGCAGTCGGGAGGCGAACCTACCCCGGCCACAGAAGAGGTGCTGCACATATGTCAAGACTGGCGGACTCCTGTTGTCAAATTTCTCCTGGAAGACGAACTCCCAGAAGATCGCAGCGAAGCCGAGCAAATCAAGCGCCGAAGCAAAAGCTTCCTACTAGTCGGAGAAGACCTGTACCGAAGAAGCGCATCTAGTGTCCTCATGCGCTGCGTCACCACCGAGGAGGGCAAGCAGATACTGTAGTCGATCCACTCGGGCATATGTGGCAACCATGCCGCATCCAGGACGTTAGTCGGAAAGGCTTACCGGCAGGGATTTTTCTGGCCCACAGCAGTAACAGACGCTAAAGACATTGTTCACAAGTGCGAAGGTTGCCAGTTCTACGCAAGACAAACAAATCTTCCAGCCCAGGAACTCCAAACTATCCCTATTTCCTGGCCATTCGCAGTATGAGGGCTTGACATGGTCGGGCCTTTTAAGAAAGCGCCAGGAGGGTTTACACACCTATTCGTCGCAGTGGATAAATTCATCAAGTGGATTGAGGCTAAACCCGTTGCAACAATTACAGCGGCAAGAGCAAAGGACTTCATCATGAACATACTATATCGGTTCGGGGTCCCTAACCGCATCATCACCGACAATGGCACTCAGTTTGTGGGCGGCGTTTTCCAAGACTTCTGCGATGATTTCGGCATCAAGATCTGCTACGCATCGGTGGCTCACCCACGGAGCAACGGGCAGGTCGAGCGAGCCAACGGTATGGTCTTACAAGGCATCAAGACCAGGATATTTGACCGACTACAGCCATACGCGGGCCGATGGGTACAAGAACTCCTATCTGTTCTCTGGTCTCTCAGAACCACGGTTAGTCGGGCAATAGGGCAATCCCCTTTCTTCCTGGTCTACGGTGCCGAGGCCATGCTACCAACAGAATTACAGTTCGGCTCTCCGCGAGTCCGGGCCTACTCAGAAGACGATTCAAACAATTCCCGACTGGTCAAGCTCGATCAGTTGGAACAAGCAAGGGACACCGCAACCATCCAGTCGGCAAGGTATCTTCAAGGTCTACGTCGCTATCACAACCGCAATGTCCGTGGCCGCGCCTTTTCGGTCAGTGACCTCGTTTTGAGGAAAATACAAACCACCAAAGACAGGCACAAACTATCCCCAATCTGGGAGGGGCCGTTCATTGTGGCAGAGGTGACGCGGCCAGGCGCCTACTGATTGAAGACCGAAGACGGCGTCCTCATCACCAACTCATGGAACATAGAACATAGAACATAGAACAGCTACATCCTTTCTATACCTGAGTTTTCTAATTTTCACGTTTACAGTTTCTCTGACTCATTACGCCGCTTGTACCAACCGAGTAGTGAGTCAGGGGCTGCATGTATATATGTGTTATGTCAATAAATATACGAGCTCACCCTACTTCAGTTATGAAGCCTTATTATGACTGTCGCGTTCACCCCAGTATAGCAACTTGCATTGAACGCTTTTATTAAGTTCTAACAGACTAACTCGGTGCAACTGCAGGTCAAATGAGGCTAGTGACGACTGAGTAATAAGCTTGTTGGCTTGGCACATATATTTACACAAGTTTTCCATAAGAGTTTATGCACACCGACTACACAATATGTTGTCCTTGCAGGCCCAGGTCTCGGGTAATTAACTCAGCAGTCGGCCTTGCCCGGGCAATCAGTTCCAGTGCCTCCTCAGGTGTCGTCTCTTCGGCAAACCCCTCCCCGATGGCTTCAATTTCTGCCCTTGGGTAGATGGATTTGGTCATCGCCAGGGTTTGGGCTACGCCGGCGATAACACGCTCATCCGAGTACCTTTTTGAGGCACTCGGTGCGTTCTCAAGACGCGTTTCTACTTGGGGGATTCTGCTGCAACTGGTTCCCACAGGGCTGGGATCTATGAGGTCAAGGAGCCCTTTCACGGACCCGACGAGGGCTTCCCGTGACTCCCTGATGACTCTTACCTCCTCTGCATAAAACCGATACTGAGCCTGGACGTTGGCCCTCCGGTCTGTCCAGGTCCACTGGCAGATAAACTTGTCAGGTTCGGATGCAGATGGAGTAACTAACGATTTGGTTAAGATCGCGGTCGGGTCGGGGACTTACTTTCATAGTCGGCCTCCCACTCGGCCACGGTCTTCTCCAGGTCGGCTTTCTCCTCGCTAAGCTTGACGGTGGTCGCCTTTAACTCGACCTTCTCCCGTTCGAGCCCGGCGTTGGCTTTTGTCAGGTCGGCCTTGACCTTCTCGAGCTCGGCCCTGGCTTCTTCGGCTTCTTTCAGCTGCGAGTCCTTTTCTGTTTGGGTCCTAAGCTCTGCTTCGAGATCTGCGTGACAGGTTAGCCAAGAGCTCGACCATGCAGTCAGGACGTAACTGAGCAACCCGGAATAACGCAGCTGGAGGAACCCACTAACGGTTCAGTCGGGAAGATTCGTTTAGGGAGTTTACCTCTGATCTTTTTGGCTAGGGCCCACTTCTCTTCCCTGAGCGTGTCGGCGGTGCTCTTCAGCCAGGCTTCCCTCCCCGACTGGGGCTCCTCCATCTCGGCCTTGAACGCCCGGAGCTGCTCCAGTTCTGTGAGGTGGGGAGCCATCTCGACCAGGATCTCCGTCATCGCCTCATTATGGTCGACAAGTTTCTACTCGGGGAAAACAACGAATTGACAGTGGAATCAGATGGAGAAGCAAGAAAGCCACCACGACTCGGCTACCAAGGATTATACCGTGACTCCCTGGGACCCGACTCGGCTACCATGAAGCAGGCGTTCGTGTTCTCTCTCTGCCATGGCCGCGTCAAGTTTGAAGCTCTTCATAACCCCACCGGCCCTATCCAGGTGAATGTCTGGGGCATCCTGCGCGGAGCGGCTTCGATCCAAGGCAGGTTCGGGACCTCGGGCGGCGGCGGCGATGGCGACGGTGACCACGGCGGCAACAGAGCCTCGTCCTCCGCCTCGCCGTCCCCTGCGGCCTCAAGGACTGACTCGGGGGCTCCAGCGGTGGCTTCTTCGGCAGACGACAGTTCAGGGGCTGGAACATCAGCCTCGACCACCGCTCCTTGGTCGGACGGTGCCACCGGCCCTGCAGTCGGGACTACCTCGGTCTCCGGGACCAAGGTGGCCACCAGCTCAGCGGGTGTGCTCGCAGGTGCCAGCTCGGCTGGGGTGGGCTCTTCAAAGGAAGCTGACGGCACGGTCTCCCTAAGATCGATATCGGCCTGCTTCCTGCACGACGAAACAAGACAGTAAAACGCTGCTGTAACATGCAAGATTTCCAGAAGACCCGGAGTAGTATACCTCTTGGAGAACTTCAGTTTTTTGCCAGGCAACCCAGGACCTGGTGAAATGCCACCCCCGCCTGCCGGCCCGGCCGGAGAACTCGTCGGCCCCACGATCGGTGGTGGTGCATCGGCTCGAGCCAGCTTCGACTTCGGCACGGTTGACTCAGGTGCCCCCGCGCTTGGCGGTGTCTGCTCTAGCTGGTCTCTCAGCAATGTTAGGCCCGGTCCCACAGGTCTCAACCGGGGGCTCGATCGCTTGGGTGTCAGGGCGGTGGGGTCGTTTATCTTCAGTCCGCCGGACGCGACGCGCGTCGACATGGCCCCTTTGCCCCGATACAGGATGGGCGTTTTCCCGGCTCTCTTGAGGCCGGGTTCAGCAGTTGAGGGGCTCCTCGGCCTTTTCTTCGACTTAACGGCTGACAATGGGTGCGAGTCTTCATCAAACTCTTCGTGCCACTAAAGGAAAATCGACAAGATGCATTATGCAACGTTGAACAATCATAGGCATTCATTGCAGAAGATCAAAGATTACCATGGTTCGCGGCCGCTTGAAGCTATAAGCCGCAATCCGGCGCTTGTCATCTTCTGTCGCGATTACCCCATCAGAAAAGTAACCAAACAAGATTTCGGACACTACAGGCTTGTCGGCCGATTCATTGCTTACTCGGTCAGGATCGTTTTTGCCCTTGAAATCCCAACCAAAAGTACTCCTCAACTTCAGCGGCTGGATATGCCGAGTTAGGAAGCGGCGAGCCACCTAGGTCCTGTCAGTCGGCCTTCTTACGGTCATCCAGTTTTGGCAGCAACAAATGCACCTGACCCATTTCTTCAAAAGACGGCTCCGCTGACCAATTTGGCGAGACCACAGGCGGCAAGCCTGTGAACGGGCGCAAGGATGGAGCCAGATCTGCGCAATAAAACCATTCCTTGTGCCAACCCTTCAATGAAGACTTCAATGGGAGATCAAGATACGACTTCTTCCCATCACTTCTCAGCTGGAGACCATCTCCCCCAATCACATTGATATTATTTTTGGAGGCTGGCTTGATGTGTGAATAGTGCCGGAACAACATAAAGTCCGTTCCACGCCAAGAAGCATTCACAAAGGGTAACAAATATGGAATCTGAAGAATGGAGTTGGATTCAGAGATGTACCAGCTCTAGCCCATAGAAATCGAGGATTCGGCGGAAGAAATCGGAGGAAGGGAGGCACAGAACCCGATCGAAGAAAGGGGCAAAAACTACAGTTTCGCCGGGTTGGGGATTTGGGACTGACTCGCCCTTAGCCGGCCGCCAGCGGATCACTTCTTGGCTGGGCAGCTTCAATTGATTTTCCATCAGCTTCAGCTTCACCGAGCCACAATCCAAAACTGGCCAAGAACTCCTCGGCGCCCCTGTCAGATCTGAGGCTTTCGGCATTGTTGGAGGCGACAAGATTTGGGGAAAAGCTAATCGGGGGCTTGGAACAGGTGGAGATGACTGGGATCGCCCGAGTGCGGGTGGGGAGCGGCAGTAGCTAACCCTAGCCGAGCGGGAAGCGAGAGGTCGGGCGCGAAGGTGGAAGACGAAGCGATTGGTTGATTTGGGGAAGATGACGGAATCTTTTTCTCTCTCCCCGATTCTTATAGAGCCGATGCCGACTAGATGGGCTTGGGCCTGCACGGTTGGTACTGGGCCACTAAGACATGAGCTCCTACAGTAGCATGCTCCCTGAGGGCCGCTTGCAGGCTGAGTTGAAATTATAGCGCTGGTGCTATTAACGGGAGCCGATGAGGTAAACAGGTATGCTTCATGAAAGCTATATTTGCTGAACATATGTATGTTTGGGTATCTGTTTTATCCATCAGGTCTCGAGGGTATATCCTTACAAGGATCACAAGCTGGTCTTCATTAAAATTGGGGATGCAGGTATCTTTCTCGAGTACACCTAACCGCGTTGTGGATTTATTTTTCACAAAGTGGTACTCGGCCTACATGCGTGGCTGATTGTTGCCATGAGCAGCATTATTCCCGTTGACATGATACGGAGGAGTCTAACTTCTGGGTGGGACGCCACTCGGGAAAGACTATAAATTCTTTTTCCAGCTGACATGAAGCTGAAGAGTCCCATATACGAGTAGTATCCTACTCGGCAAGACTATAAACACACATTCCGACTGACATGAAGTCGAAGAGTCTTACATACGAGCAGTTCCCTACTCGGCAAGACTATAAACTTTATTCCGGTTGACATGATACCGAAGAGTCTCGAATGCCAGTAGTAATCTACTCGGGAAAGACTACCTAGGTTAAAGATCTTTGACTTTATGTTTAATTGTTTTCACAATTAAGCACAAAGTCGGGGGCTACACCTAATAGGTGCGCCTATTCGGTGCACACTATTCATATATCTACATGAAGCCCTTCATAGCCTCGTTACCAACTGATATGAAGCGGGACTCGGAGAAGAAGCGCTCGGACAACGAGTAACTCGGGAGCAATACACTCGGGAAGACTTCACTATGGAGGATGAGCACTCGGCATCAGCTGTGACTCAACTATGAAGGTCTCAGGGGCTACTGTGGAGGCCATGGGCCCTGGGTACCTCACAACCAGCATATCAGCCACTCGGATAGAGGTTGGGCCGAATCAAGTAGTTAGAGATAAGATAGTACCCGGCAAGCTTACCTTGTATAATAAGGGAACCACAGTCTTAGTCGGGCAGGACTCTATCTCTAAGGAGGATATCTCTAGGCCGAATCCGGCTGGGATCCTTATCATGTACCCCTGTCCCCTAGTATATAAAGGGAGGCAGGGTGCCCCATGAGGGCAAGAGACAAGATCATTGATCACAAACCACCTCAGAGAAATAACATCTCAACTGGACGTAGGGTATTACCTCTCATTGAGGGCCTGAACCAGTATAAACCTCTTTGCATTTCTCTGCAATCCACCGAATTTCCCATCGCCGAGTAGCCCTATAGTTTTATTGCCGGTGCAAAGCATCGACATCTAGCTTCGTTGTTGACGTAGGCATTTGAACTTCTGTCCAATCGGCCATGAAGTCGGCTAGAGCTTGTGATTTGATTGCTGTCCGTGGCTGAAAGGTGATGTCGAACACCATCAACTCGAGCGCCCATTTAGCGATTCGGCCGGTGCCCTCGCGGTTATGTAGGACGTCCCCGAGTGGATACGATGTGACCACCGTGACTTGGTGTGATTGGAATAGTGTACCAACTTGTGGATAGTAATAAGTAGGCCATAGAGCAGCTTTTGGACCTGCGGATATCTCATCTTGGAGTTAGCAAGGACCTCGCTGACAAAGTAGACTGGCCGTTGAACTTTTTGTATATGACCTGGTTCGGATCGCTCGACCACCAGCACCGTGCTAACGACTTGAGTGGTTGTCGCCAGATACAATATTAATGGTTCTTGGGGCATTGGCGAAGCCAACACGGGTGGTGATGTGAGAAATTTCTTGAAGTCTTCGAAGGCTTGTTGGGCTTCGGTAGTCCATTGGAAATTGTCTGCTTTCTTCAATAGCTTGAAAAAGGGCATACCCCGTTCGCCTAGTCGGGAGATAAACCGGCTGAGTGCCGCCATGCAGCTTGTCAGCTTCTTGACGTCCTTTTGGTTAGTCGAGGGTGCCATATTCATGATTGCATTGACTTTTTCCGGGTTGGCCTCGATGCCGCGATGTGATACGATGAAGCCGAGTAGCTTGCCGGATGGCACACCGAAGGCGTGCTTTTCCGGGTTCAACTTCATCTTGAATCTTCGAAGATTTTGAAAGGTTTCTTCCAGGTCAGCGATGAGATCTTCTTTGGACTTGGTCTTGATCACCACGTCATCGACGTAGGCCTCCACGTTATGCCCGATCTGAGTGTGTAGACACCGCTGAATTGCTTATTGATACGTTGCTCCAGTGTTTTTCAAACCAAATGGCATAGTGATGTAGCAATATGTGCCAAACGGCATGATGAAATACATTTTTAAGCAGTCCTCCTTCAGGCTGATTTGGTGGTATCCCAAGTAATAGTCGAGAAAACTGAGAAGTTCGCACCCTATGGTTGAATCCACCACCTGGTCTATTCTCGGTAGACCGAATGGATCCTTGGGGCACACCTTGTTTAGATCGGTGTAGTCGACGCACTTGCACCATTTACCGTTTTTCTTCTGGACCAGAACTGGGTTTGCCAGCCAGTCCGGGTGGTACACCTCTTTGATGAACCCAGCTACGAGGAACTTGGTTATCTCCTCCCGAATAGCATCTTTTTGGTCCTGTGCGAAGCGCCGTAACCGTTGCTTGACTGGCTTGGCATCTATTTTGACATTAAGGGCGTGCTCGATCACCTCCCTCGGTACACCTGGCATATCGGACGGTTTCCATGTGAATATATCTTTGTTGGCTTGAAGGAAAGTGACGAGCGCATCTTCAGCTTGATATTTTTGACGACCAGGTCCAGGACGAGTGGGTAGCGTCCCGGATGTGAAACCCGATCTGGATGATCTGCGCGGGTGAACGTGATGGACATCTCTGACTAGCGCAAATATTGGGGGGCGTCTGCCGTAGAGACTGCGTTGACGTCGCGTGCTGTTAGCTTCTGCTTCCGCTTGGACTCATACGCAGACGGCCCTCCGAAGATATGGTTGAGCTCGGCCTAGGGATCTTGAAAGTCATCGGTCGGGTTCGAATTTGTCTTGTCTTTGTCCTTGTCAGCGCCAGATGATGAAGCCTGCTCAGAAGCAAACTTCTTAAGCATGAAGCAATCCTTGGCCTCATGCTTGCCCTTGGGGTGGAAAGGGAAAGGCCCGTTCATAACCTTTTGGTAGTTGTTGTTTCTTGGGGGCCGCGACCAAGTGCGCTCCATGTTGGCCACCTTGTTATCCGACTTCTGCTTGTAGCTGCCGGACTTGTTCTGTGATGGCTCGTTGTCAGCTTTCACCTTTTGGTCCTTCTGCTGAGACTCCTTCTTTTCGTCGAGAGCTTCTACGACCGCTTCGGCCGAGTCGGCGTATTTGTTGGCCATGTCGAAGAGAGCCCAGACAGAGGCTAGTGGCTTCCGAGTGAACTTCGCGATGAACGGGGCGTCCTTGACTCCCTTGTGGAAGGCGGCGATGACGACCTCGTCCTTGATCATAGGGATCGAATTGCGCTTCTCGGAGAACCTTTTGATGAACTCGCGAAGAGACTCGTTCTTCCTCTGGTGCAGCTGATAAAGATCATGCTCGGAAGACGGCCGCTCGTAAGTCCCTTGGAAGTTGGCTATAAAGCGTTCCCGAAGTTCCCCCTAGGAGCCGATTGATCACCTCGGGAGCCTTGTTAGCCATGTCCTCGCTGAGTCGGCCAGGGCGACCGGGAGGTAGTTAGCCATGGCTTTATGATCACCTCCGGCAGCTCGAATTGCCAGAGTATATACGGTGAGCCAGGACTCGGGATTAGTCTTGCTGTCGTATTTCTCGATTCCCATAGGCTTGAAGCCCGACGGCCAGTTGACGTCTTGTAGCTCTCGAGTGAAGGCTGGTACGCCTTCATCTTCATGAGAGCTCCGGCTCCAACCGCGACAGTTAAACTGTTCGTGGTGAAGACCGAAACGCTCGTGCTCGTCGTCTAGTCGGTGGCGCTCATCGTCTTCGCATTGGTGGCACTGAGAGTTGATGTCTTGGTGGAGGTCGCGTTATAGTCGGACTCGGAGGTCTTGGTTGAACCGGCGATCATTCTGGGGATGCCGTCGATTGTTGTTGTTGGTGTTGCCGAGTGACTCTTCGTGCGGCTGACTTGAGCCGGCCGCCCGGCGTCATGCTGATGCAGATGAGCCTGCCGTCGGAGAACCCGACCGGTTGGTCGGTACAAGTGTGTCGCCCGACTACTGGTGCTACTGATAAGCAGCGGCTGTAATCATCACCTTGATCTTGGCGATCCTCGGGGTGGCCTGGTGATCAGGCCTAAGCTGGAGTGTGTCCAGCAGGGTTGCAGCAGCCACGATGTTCTGTTGTGGCGTGACGAAGACGTCGTTGTCGCTGACTTTGGTTTGGAGGATTTATTGCTGAGCGGTTCGCCCAGCCCTGCGTAGCTCGTCATTAGTCGGTGTGCCTCCTCTTGTTGCTCCTCTTGTAGTTGGCGTACCTTCGGTGGAGGGGTTGAAGCCATGAAGATCTCTCGGGGCAGGAGGAAACTCACCAGACTGGTGTCCGAACTGGTGTTCGAACCATTGTATGACTTGGAGTCAGAATCCGAGTAGTTGATTGGAGTAAGGATGACTCCGACCTCCCTAGATCCAATCTAGAACGGCTCTAAGCCATGTCCAAACTGAATCGTAGGGGATTCATAGTGCCGCCGAGTCCGCACGGGATATCCGTAGTGCCGCCGAGTCCGCACGGGAGATTGATGATCTCTCCCCTTCCTAGCCTGACCTTGGCTGGCTCTAGGCCAAGCGCGAGTCAGACGCCGAAGGAGAGAGTTGTCCCGAGACCCGGGCAAGTGGTAGATCGCCGCAGCACATCGACGAGGGTGGCTGCAGCGTTTTGTGGGCCAACTAGTGCAGAGTCGGCTGGTTCCTCGGCCGGTTGGATTGGATCTGTGTCGGCCAAGGTGAGGGTGCCAAACATGTCGGCAATCAAGTCGAAGCTTCCGAATGAGATTGTTTCTCTGGGGGAGAATTTGCCGCTGTCGACTCCGATTGCTGGATCCATCAAGCTCGTAGATGAAGATCTCACCGAAGCCCCAACCTGGCGCGCCAACTGTCGATGTTTTACACCGGCAATATGATTATAGGGCTACTCGGTGGGTGGAAACTCGATGGACTACAAAGGAACACAGGGAGATTTTATACTGGTTCAGGCCCTCGATGTGAGGTAATACCCTACGTCCAGTTGAGGTGTATTCCTTTGAGGAATTGTGGTGGTTCTGATGAACTCATATGTCTTCTGCCCTCAGGGGGCGCCCTGCCTCCCCTTATATACTGGGGGACAGGGGTACAAGGTAGGAGTCCCAGTAGGATTACAGCCAAGGGATCTCCTCTTAGAGATATAACCTACCCGACTAGGACTGTATATTCCTTATCGTATAAGGCAAAGTCTGCCGGGTTCTATCATATCTCTAATTACAAGGCTAGGCCCATCCTCTGTCCAAGTAGCCCATATGCTTGTCATGAGGTACCCGGGGCCCATGGCCTCCACAGGAAGTTATCCCGCGTGTCGAATGTTACCGGCAAAATTATCTGTCCGAGGGGTGTTGAAGACAGGCCAGGGATTATCCCATGGAAGGGCGTTGTACTCGGCCGCAGCTCTGAACGAGGGATCTTCATCTCATCCAGGGTCTTGGCGAACAGAATGTTGAGCACGCTGCTTCCGTCTATTAGGACCTTCTTCAACTTGATGTTCTTGATGACCGGGTCCAGGACGAGTGGATAGCGCCCCGGGTGTGTAACCCGATCGGGGTGATCTGCGTGGTCGAACGTGATGGGCGTTTCTGACCAGCACAAATATTGGGGGGCATCTACCGTGGAGACCGAGTTCACGTCGTGTGCTGTTAGCTTCTGCTTTCTCTTGGACTCGTATGCAGACGGCCCTCCGAAGATGTGATTGAGCTCGGCCTAGGGATCTTGAAAATCACCGGCCGTGCCTGGATCTGGCTTGTCTTTGTCCTTATCGGTGCCAGATGTTGAAACCTGCTCGGAGGCAAACTTCTTGAGCATGAAGCAGTTCTTGCCCACGTGTTTCCCCTTGGGGTGGAAGGGGCAAGGCCCGTTCATCACCTTCTGGTACTCATTGTTCCTTGCAGGTCGTGACCGAGTACGCTCCATGTTGGCTACCATGTTTTCTGACTATCGCTTGCGGCTGCCGAATTTGTTCTGTGCTGGCTCATTGTCAGCTTTGGCCTTTTGGTCCTTCTGCCGGGACTCTTTCTTCTCATCGAGGGCCTCGGCGACCGCCTCGGCTAAGTCAGCATACTTATTCGCCATATCGAAGAGAGCCCTAACAGAGACTGGAGGCTTCCGAGTGAACTTGGCGATGAACGGCCTCGTCTTTGACTCCCTTGCCGAAGGCGGCGATGACGACCTCGTCCTTAATCATTGGGATCAAGTTGCGCTTCTCGGAAAACCTTTTGATGAACTCACGGAGAGACTCGTTCTTCCTCTAGTGCAGCTGGTAAAGATCATACTCAGAAGACGGCCTTTCGTAAGTCCCCTGGAAATTGGCAATGAAGCGTTCCCGAAGTTCCCCCCAGGAGCCGATTGATCGCCGCGGGAGCCCTGTTAGCCATGTCCTCGCCGAGTCGGCTAGGGCGACTGGGAGGTAGTTAGCCATGGCTTTGTGATCACCTCCGGCTGCTCGGATGGCCAGGGTATATACGATGAGCCAGGACTCAGGATTGGTCTTGCCATCGTATTTTTTGATTCCTATAGGCTTAAAGCCCAACGGCCAACCGATGTCTTGTTGCTCCTGGGTGAAGGCTAGAACGCCTTCATCTGCGTGAGGGCTCCGACTCCGACTACGGCAGTGGAACCACTCGTGCTGGAGGCCAAAGCGCTCGTTCTCATCCTCCATTCGGTGGCGCTCGTCCTCTTCTTGTTGGCGGTGCCGAGCATTGATATCCTGGTGGAGATCGCGTTGCAAATGGCCTCGGAGATCTTGGTTGAACCGGCGATCGTTCTAGGGATGCCGCCGATTGTTGTTGTTGGGGTTACCGAGAGATGTTTGGCATGACTCCGCGTGCGGCTGACTTGAGCCGGCCGCCCGGCGTTGTGCCGATGTGGATGAGACTGCCGCTGGAGAACCCGACCGGTTGGTCGGTATAAGTGTGTCACCCAATTGCTGATGCTGTTGACATGCAGCGGCGGTGATCATGGCTTTGATTCTAGCTATGGTCAGGGTGGCCTGGTGATTAGGCCCAAACTGGAGTGTATCCAGTAGGGTTGCAGCGGCCACGACATTCTGTTGAGGCATGACGAAGACGTCGTGGTCACCGACTCGTGTCTGGAGGATTTGTTGCTAGGCAGTCCGCCCAGCCCTGCGTAGCTCGTCGTTGCGGGCTTCGTGGTCAGCCTCCTCTTATTGCTGCAGTCGGCGGGCCTCCTCTTCTTGTTGCTGCTCTTGTAGTTGGCGCACCTCTGGTGGAGGGGTTGAAGCCATGAAGATCTCGCAGGGCAGAAGGAAGCTTGCCGGGCTGCTGTCCGAACTGGTGTTCGAACTTCTGTCTAACATGGAGTCGGAATCCGAGTAATTTATCGGCGTGATGACGACCCCGAACTCCCTAGATCCAATCTCTAGCATCTCTGGGCCGCGTCCGAATTGAACCGTAGGCGATCGGGTCTGCCGCATCGGGTGTAGATTGTAGATGTCTGCGGCGTTGCCGAGTCTGTACGGGAGATTGACGATCTCTCCCCTTCCTCGCCTGACCCCGGCTAGCCCAAGGCCGAGTCCGAGTTGAGCGCCGAAGGAGAGAGTTGTCCCGAGACCCGGGCAAGTAGAAGATTGCCGCAGCAAGTCAATGAGGGTTGTTGCGGCGTCGTGTGGGCCGACTGGCGTGGAGTCGGCTGGCTCCTCGGCCGGCCGGATTGGGTCCGAGTTGGCCAAGGTGAGATTGCCGAACATGTCGGCGATGAAGTCGAGGCTCCCGAATGTGATCATGTCACCAGGGGCGAAGTTGCTGCCGTCGACTCCGGTTGTCGAATCCATCGAGCTTGTTGAGATTGATCTCGGTGAAGCCCCTACATGGCACTCCAACTGTCGATGTTTTACATCGGCAATGAGAATATAGGGCTACTCGTCGGATCGAAACTCGGCGGACTACAAAGGAACACAAGGAGATTATACTGGTTCAGGCCCTCGATGTGAGGTAATACCCTACGTCCAGTTGTGGTGTATTTCCTTTGAGGATGTATGGTGGTTCTGATGAACTTGATCACCTTGCCCTCATGGGGTGCCCTGCCTCCCCTTATATACTGGGGGACAGGGTACAAAGTAGGAGTCCCCGCCAGACTATGGCCAAGGGATTTCCTTTTAGAGATATAACTTGCCCGACTAGGACTGTATATTCCTTATTGTACAAGGCTAAGTTTGCCGTGCTCTATCATATCTCTAATTACAAGGCTAGGCCCATTCTCAATCCGAGTGGCCCATATGCTTGTCATGAGGTTCCTGGGGCCCATGGCCTCCACACTTGTGGGCTGCTGCACCATCTGCCATGTCGGCCACAATACTAACTGCCGTGCCAACTAGCCGCCTGCCACCCAACGCCGCGCCGACAAGCCCAACGCTAGCTAACACGGCATCCAGCGATAAGCCCTCCGACACACCCCCAGCCTCCTCACCCCGTGGTGCACACGAGTTGAGGTTTAAATTTTCCAAGAGGTATTCAGTCTTCTGATTGTCTTCAAATATCTTGAAGTTGTTGTGATATCTTGAATGTGGTGCCATTTTGCTGGAAGCCTAGTGACATGGACCCTAAAGGGCCACCACCACCAGTCCCAGCCCTTGACACCGCCCCAGCTAAGGTTGAGGCCAAAGCCCAACAGGCTGAGCCAAGTGCTGCCCAGCCCCCAAGGGAGAGGTAGAGCACTCGGCCACTCAACCTGCCTCACCCAGCCGGGAGACCACCGCCGTGACTGTCAAGCCAGGTCCCCCGACTGACCCGAGGCCTCCCACTTCCTCGCTGCCTTTGTTGCCATCCTCCGGTGATGACTCGGATGGTATCCTCCCTAGGCTTGGAGTGCCACCATGCAACCCACCTAAGGCGTTCACCTGGGCAAACCCGGATGGGAGCATGGACACTCTCACTCTAGACGAGGAGGCTGCCAGGAAGGAATGGATTGAACTGTACGAGGCTACAATCAAGGCCTCTCAGCAAGTCCAAGTAAGTAGTTTGACTTGGCTGAAACGGCTATATTATCTTCGGTGCTGTCGTAGTAACTGATACTTGTCTTGTGCAAAAAATAACTGCTAGGTCTGAGAAGTTGAGCTGGGCGTTTGCTAGGCTCACCCCACAGATCAACTAGTTGACTTGGCTTCAGCAAGAGAAGGACAAGATCCAACACAAAGGTAAGGAGAGGGAGAACTGGCTCCATGGTGCGGTGACAGAGCTCCAGGACGAAAAGTTCAACCTCATGGGCACCGTCCGAGGTAAGCTTCATTGTTTTCCTAGTAGCTCCATGTCATATTTTCCCCTTACTCATCTCTTGTATATCGCTGTTGTAGTTCATGAAACAACAATCCACAACCAGACCCAAGAACTCGACAACCTTAAGAAGGAACTCAAAGATCTGGGAAAGGCAAATGCTAAATTGGAGACTGAGTTTGCAGGTACGCCACTCTTCTACTGTTATGTGCTTTTGAGTATGTATTGGCTTGCTCTTTTTGGCCTTCTTACACCTGCCGTTTGGACAGACTACAAAACCAAAGTGCAATCTCAATTTGACTCCTTTGGCGAGCAGATCGCAGTAGTTGAAGACTCCCGCAGCACCATTGTTGATGCTGCCAGCCCTAGCACTGCTACAGCTGCTCATGTACTCCAATGCCTTTAGGTAGTTCTGGCGACCTTGAAGACCTTTGCAACGGAGCATGTTACCTTGGGCATCACGTAGGCCCTCACCATGACCAAGTCCCTCTATCCCTGAGTGAATATCGAGGCAGTCAGCGAGGGGTTTGCTGACGGTACAACTCCTGAGCAGGCGCTGGAGTTGATCAACCAGGCGAACAAGACTGCTAGAGCCATCGCCAAGGAGCTCCCGATGTAACTGCACAGATAAACATTCTAAGTACTCCATGCCTGTGTGGTTGGGCGTGTAAAAACAATATTATGCACTTGTGGTTGCATAATCTATAAATATGTTGGTTGTTCTTCTGCGTTGTAGAAATAGAATGAGTACCTATATTATCATGGTCGTCCTAGACTTATCTAGCTAGCTGTGTATACCGAGCAATAGGAATTAACTTAAAAGGCATTTATCCCGTTAAAACTATACTCGGTATAACTAGCATAGTCGTCATAAGACTTCATGACTTAGACAAAAAGCACTCAGATTTGAGCAAAGCTATGATATTACCATGTAGCCCCCGACTCACTACCTAGTTCGAACCAATCAACGTAGTGAGTTAGAGTATAAAAACTTTATTCATGTATATATGAACTGAACATAATATAATGCTTATGTATAGAAAAGACGTAGCTGTTCTATATTAAATGAGTTGTCGATCAAGGATCCGTCTTCACGCTTCAGTCGGTAAGCCCTAGGGCGTGTCACCTCAGCGATAATGAACGTCCCCTCCCATAAGGGAGATAATTCATGCTTGTCTTTGGTGGTTTGTATTTTTCGTAATACAAGATCGCCCACCTAAAAGGTGTGTCCATGGACATTACGACTGTGATAACAACACAAACCTTGTAGGTATCTAGCCGACTGGATTGTGGCGATGTCCCTTGCTTCTTCCAACTAATCTAGCTCGACCAGTCAGTCTTTGTTGGATTTGTTTTTAGAGTGAGTCCGGACTCGCAGAGAGCTGAACTCCAACTCGGTTGGTAACATGGCCTCAGCACCATAGACCAGAAAGAAAGGGGATTGCCCCGTTGCCCGACTGACCGTATTTCAGAGTGACCACAGAACAAATGGGAGTTCTTGCACCCATCGCCCTGCGTGTAGCTATAGTCGGTCGAACACTCTAGTCTTAATGCCTTCTAGGATCATGCCGTTTGCGTGCTCCACCTGCCCATTGCTTCGTGGGTGTGCCATAGAAGCATAACAGATCTTGATGCCGAATTCATCACAGAAATCCTTGAAAACACCGCCCGTGAATTGAGTGTCGTTGTCCGTGATTATGCGATTGGGAACTCCAAATCGGTATATAATACTCATTATGAAGTCTTTTGCCCTAGCCGTAGTGATGGTAGCAACAGATTTTGCCTCAATCCACTTTGTGAATTTATCCACAAGAACAAGCAAGTGTGTAAACCCCCCTGGCGCTTTTTTGAACGGCCCGACCATGTCAAGTCCCCAGACTACAAAGGGCCAAGATATTGGGATAGTCTGTAACTCTTGAGCCAAGGGATGTGTTTGCCGAGCAAAAAATTGGCACCCCTCGCATGTCCGAACAATGTCCTTGGCATCAGTAACCGCAGTCAGCTAGAAGAGTCCTTGTTTGTAAGCCTTTTCTACTAATGTTCTAGATGCAGCATGGTTGCCACAGATACCTGAGTGGATTGATTGCAGAATCTGCTTGCCCTCCTCAGGTGTGATGTAGCGCATGAGAACCCCAGATGCACGTGGTTGATATAAATCTTTCTCTAGTGTTTGACATGCTCATCTTCATTGCGATCTTCAGGGAGCTCATCGGCCAATAGAAATCGAATGATTGGAGTCCGCCAATCTTGAGAGATGATGAGCACCTCAATTGGTTCTAGGTTTGGCTCAACCCCTAACTAGACTGGTTCGGGCTTTTTATTGACGGATGGCTCCTGTAATTGCTTGATAAAAACACCAGTCGGGACCCCTTCATGGTTGAATCCCATGTTGGCTAACACGTCCGCGGCTTCATTGTATTGGTGCAGAACGTGTGTGATTTCCAGTCCATCAAACTTGTTCTCCAACTTCCGCACTTTCTGACAGTATGATGTCATGTTGTCATCCAAGCACATCCAGTCTTTCATGACTTGGTTCACCACAAGTTGGGAATCCCCGTGAACCACCAACCATCGGATACCGAGTGACATAGTGATACGAAGCCCATGGATGAGTGCTTCATACTCAGTGACGTTGTGAGATGCTAGAAAATGAATCTAAAGGACATATCTGAGTTTTTCTCCGTTGGGTGATGTCAGCATGACACCAGCCCCTGCTCCGCCGATCCGTAGAGAACTGTCAAAGTATATTGTCCAGTACTCAAGTTTGCCTATAGGTGCAGCTGACTGAACTTCTGTCCACTTGGCTACGAAGTCAACAAGTGTTTGAGATTTGATTGCTGTCCATGGTTGAAAAGTGATGTCAAACGCCATCAACTCGAGTACCCATTTAGCGATTCAGCTAGTGGCCTCGTGATTGTGTAGAATATCTCCGAGTGGGAACGACGTGATAATTGTGACTGGATGCGATTGGAAATAGTGCACCAGCTTTCGGACAGTGATGAGTAAACCATATAACAGCTTCTGGACATGAAGATAGCGCATCTTGGACTCTCGTTGATAAAGTAGACTAGCCGTTGTACCTTCTGTATGTGACCTGGCTCTTTGTGCTTTACAACCAGCACCATGCTAACCACCTTGGTAGTTGCCGCAAGGTATAGCATAAGTGGCTCTTGGGGCATAGGTGATGCCAGCACGGGTGGTGATGTGAGAAACTTCTTGAAGTCTTCAAATGCTTGTTGGGCTTTGGGCGTCCACTGCAAATTGTCAACTTTCTTCAAGAGCTTGAAAAAGGGCATACCCTGTTTGCCCTGTTGGAAAACAAATCGGCTGAGTGCTGCCATGGAGCCGGTCAGCTTTTGTACATCCTTCTGGTAAGTCGGGGAAGCCATGTTCATGATTGCGTTGATCTTCTCTGGGTTCGCCTCTATGCCGCGATGTAAAATGATGAAACGGAGTAGTTTTCCCAAAGGTACTCCGAAGACGCACTTTTCCGGGTTTAGCTTCATCTTGAATTGTCCAAGACATTGGAAAGTTTCTTCTAAGTCAGCAATAAGATCACCTTTGAACTTGGTCTTGATCACCACGTCATGGATATATGCCTCCACATTGCACCCGAGTTGAGTATGGAGACACCGCTGAATAGCACGCTGATACGTTGCACCAGCGTTTTTCAACCCGAACGGCATAGTGATATAGCAGTATTCACCAAATGGCGTGATGGAAGAAGTCTTCAAGCAATCCTCCTCCTTTAGGTTGATCTGATGGTATCCCGAGTAGCAATCAAAAAACTGAGTAGTTCGCATCCCGCAGTAGAATCGACCACATGATCTATTCTGGGTAGACCAAATAGATCGTTGGGACATGCCTTGTTTAAGTCGATGTAGTCGACGCACATGAGCCATTTACCATTCTTCTTCTAGACCAAAAATGGGTTTGCTAGCCAATCCAGGTGGTAGACCTCTTTGATGAACCCGACTGCTAGGAGCTTTGTTATCTCCTCGTGGATAGCATCCTTGCGGTCTTATGCGAATCGCCATAATCGTTGCTTGACTGGTTTGGCATCAAGTTTGATGTTGAGGGAATGCTCGATCAGCTCCCCAGGTACACTAGGCATGTCGGAAGGCTTCCAAGCAAATAAATCCATGTTCGCCTTGAGGAAGGTGACGAGCTCATCTTCCTATTTGGGGTTGAGTCCGGTCCCAATGAGCGTCGTCTTGGTGGGGTCGGAAGGGTCCATGGGGATCTTTTTTGTTTCTGACTCCGCTGAAATTCTCTACTTGGCCACCTTTTTGGCTGGGACTTCCTCTTGCTCCTCTGAGGTTGTTGCCGCCAGTCAGATGTTGTTGGGTCTGACTGAGGCCTCATGAGACTGTGCCAACTCGCAACTATCCTTGTCGCAGGTGAAAGCTTGTTTGACATTGCTGCGTAGAGAGAGTACTCCTGCTGGTCCTAGCATCTTCAGCGTCATGTAGGTATAGTGGGGGATTTCCATAAACTTCACGAGTGCCAGCCGCCCGAGTATGGCATGATAGGCTATCTCGAAATTAGCAACCTCAAAACAGATGTTCTCTATGCGAAAGTTGTCCTGTGTGCCAAAGGTAACCGGCAGAGTGATCTGGCCGAGTGGTGTTGAAGAGAGGCCGGGGATTACCCCGTGGAACAAAGGTGTACTCGGCCATAACTCAGAATGAGGTATTTTCATCTCATCGAGTGTTTTGGCAAAAAGAATGTTGAGAGTGCTTCCGCCATTGATCAGAACCTTCTTCAACCTGACATTTTTGATAACTAGATCCAGGACGAGTGGATAACGCCCTGGGTTTGCCACTTGGTCAGGGTGATTCGTGCGGTCGAACATGATTGCGACCTCGGACCACCATAGATATTGGGGGGCATCGGCTGAAACCTAGTTGACTTCACGTGCGGTCAGCTTCTACTTCTGTTTGGATTCATACACTGATGGCTCTCCGAAGATATGATTGAGCTCAGCATGGGGGTCTTGATAGTCGTTAGCTAGGCCTGAGTCCGGCTTGTCCTTATCTTTGGGCTCGCCGGATGCGGACGTTTGCTCGGTGACAAACTTCTTCAGCATGAAACAATTTTTGGCCGCGTGCTTCCCCGTTGGATGGAAAGGACAGGGTCTGTTCATGACTTTCTGATAGTTGTTCATCTTGGGGGCTCGTGGCCAGTTGCGGTCGACTGTTGCCACGATGTCCTCCGACTTGCACTTGCGATTCCCATGCTAGGATGGGGCCGCATCGTCCGTCTCGCGTCGTTCCTTCTGCCGGGGTTTGTCATCGAGTTCCTTGGCAATTGCGTCGGATGAATCAGCACACTTGTTGGCCATCTCGAAGAGGGCTTTGATGGAGTTGGGCAGCTTCCAAGTAAATTTTGCAATAAATGGTGTCTCTGACTCCCTTGCAGAAGGCAGCGATGACCACTTTGTCGTTATCTTGGGGATGGAATTTCCCTTCTCGGAAAAGTGCTTGATGAAGTCCCGGAGAGACTCGTTTTCCCTCTAGTCACACTGGTATACATTGTACTCGGATGATGGCTTTTCGTATGTGCCCTGGAAATTGGACATGAAACGCTTGTGGAGTTCTTCCTGTCGATGTTTTATATCGGCTGTAATGTTGGTAGAGCTACTCGTCGGACCAAAACTCGATGGACTTTGAAAGACAAGATGGTTTATACTGGCTTAGGCCCTCGGGTGAGGTAATACCCTACTTCCAGTTGAGGTGTATTGCTTTCGCTGTTTTCTCTGGTGAGATTGGTTATGCTGTGTGTCACCTTATATACCGATGAGGCAAGGTTACAAGCTAGGAATCCCAGTCGGATTCGACCAAGGGATTTCCTTCTAAGAACATAGAGTATCCGGCTAGGACTATGTCCATTTCCTTGTCGTGCAAGGTTACATGAAGCTGAGTCATACTACATCCTTAATTGTATGAGCCGGCCCACCCTCTGCCGAGTGGCCGTATTGCCTTGCATGAGGTACCCGAGGCCCACAAGCCCCTGAGACCTTCATAGTTGAGTTATGTGGGAGCCATGGGCCCCGGGTACCTCACTACAAGCACATGGGCCACTCGGATAGAGGATGGGCCAGATCATGTAATTAGAGATAAGATAACACCCGGCAGGCTGTGCCTTGTACAATAAGGAAACATAGCCTTAGTCGGATAGGATTCTATCTCTAATAAGGAAATCCCTTGGTCGTATCCGACTGGGATCCTTACCATGTACCCCTGTCCCCTAGTATATAAAGGGAGGCAGGGCGCCCCATGAGGGCACACCAGATCATTGATCACAAATCCACCTCAGAGGAATAACACCTCAACTGGACGTAGGGTATTACCTCACATTGAGGGCCTGAACCAGTATAAATCCCTCGTGTTCCTCTGCAATCCACCGAATTCCAAGTCGCCGAGTACCCCCATAGTATTATTGCCGGTGCAAAGCATCAACAGTTGGCGCGCCAGGTAGGGGACCGGCGAGTTCTTCATCAACAGATTCGATGGATCCCATCAACGGAGTCAAGGGCGACAAGTTCGCCAATGGAGACACCATCACCTTCGGGAGCCTTGATTTCGTCGCCGATCAACTCGGCAACCTTTCCTTGGCCGAGGCAGATCCGATCTTGCCAGCTGAGGAGCTAGCCGGCGTTGCGCCAGTCGGCCCTAGGGACGTCGCCATCTCCTTCGACGATCTACTACGACAGTCCCTCACATCGCCGGACATCGGGACAACTCTCTCCTTCGGCGTCCGACTCGCGCTAGGCCTTGAGCCAACGCGGGTTAGGCCGAGAGGGGGAGAGATCGTCAATCTCCCATACGGATTCGGCGACGCTGTGCATCTACAACCCGCGCAGCAGACCCGACCTCCAGCGATTCAGTTTGGACACGGTCATGAACCGTTTCAGATTGGATCTAGGGAGGTCGGAGTCGTCCTAACTCCGATAAACTACTCGGAGTCCGACACTAAGTCGGATGGTGGTTCGAGCATCAACTCGGACTCCACCTTGGCAAGCTTCCTCCTCCCCCACGAGATCTTCATGGCTTCAACACCACCTTCCGAGGTGCGCCGACTGCAAGAGGAGCAGCGTGAGGAGGCGCACCGAATACAACAACAAGAGGAGGCCAACCGACAAGCTCGCAATGACGGGCTTCGACAAGCTGGGCGAGCCGCCCAGCAGCAGATCCTCAAAACCAAAGTCGGCGACCACGATGTCTTCGTCACGCCACAACAGAACGTCGTGGCCGCCGCAACTCTGCTGGACACGCTCCAGTTTGGGCCGGACCATCAGGCCACACCAACCATCGCCAAGATCAAGGCGATGATTACTGCTGCGCCTGCCAGCAGCAAAGAACAGTCAGGCAACACTCACTACCGACCCGCCGAACGGGCTCCCCAGCGGCGGAGTCATCTGCATCAGCACGACGACGGGCAGCCGGCTCCACCCGGCAGCATGAAGAATCCCGCCAAACAACACTCAGCAATACCAACTACGACAACCGGCGGCGTCACCAATACGACCGCCGACCCAATCAAGACCTCCGATTGCGGTTACAACGCGATCTTCGCCACACCCTAAGGGCCCGGCGTGAAGAACGCGAAGAAGACGAACGCCGCCGGCTGGAGGATGAACACGAGCGCTTCGGTCTCCATTATGAGCGGCTACACCGCCAAAACCGAAGCCCGAGTCCTCACGATAATGAAGGCATTCCAGCCTTTACTCGAGAGTTACAGGACGTCCGATGGCCAGTCGGCTTTAAGCCTACCGGAATTGAAAAGTACGACGGCAAGACCAACCCAGAGTCCTGGCTCACCGTTTACGTCCTAGCAGTTCAAGCTGCTGGAGGCGACAGCAGAGCCATGGCTAACTACCTCCCAGTCGCGTTATCCGACTCGGCGAGGACATGGCTGACAGGCCTCCCAAGGCGGTCGATCGGTTCCTGGGGACAACTCAGGGAGCGGTTCATCGCTAACTTCCAGGGGACCTATGAGAGACCGGCTTCCGAGCACGACCTCTACCAACTGCATCAGAAAAAGAACGAGTCTCTACGGGAATTCATCAAAAGGTTTTCCGAGAAGCGCAATCAGATCCCAAGCATCAAAGACGAGGTCGTCATCGCCGCCTTCCGCAAGGAGTAAAAGACGCCCCCGCTCATCGCGAAGTTCACTCGGAAGCCACCATCCACTGTCCGGACTCTCTTCGACATGGCCAACAAATACGCCGACTCAGCTGAAGCCGTCGCAGAGGCCTTCGACGAGAAGAAGGAGCCCCGACAAAAAGACAACAGGGCAAAAGCCGACAACGAGCCGCCTCAGAACAAGCCTGGCAGCCGCAAGCGGAAGTCAGACAACGAGGTGGTAACATGGAGCGCAGTCGGTCGCGCCCCACGGAACAACGACTACCAGAAAGTCATGAGCGGGCCTTGCCCCTTTCACCCCAAGGGCCGGCACGCGCCAAAGACTGCCACATGCTCAAGAAGTTTGCCTCCGAGCAGGCTTCATCATCTGGCGCCGACAAGGACAAGGACAAAGCCAGACTCGGGGTCCGGCTGATGACTTCCAGGACCCCCAAGCCGAACTCAACCACATCTTCGGGGGCCACTCGCGTACGAATCCAAGCGCAAGCAGAAGCTATCAGCGCGGGATATTAACGCGGTCTCCACAACGGATACCCCCCAATACCTGCGCTGGTCAGAAATGGCTATCACCTTCAACCGCGTGGATCACCCAGATCGGGTTTCCCACCCGGGACGATACCCACTCGTCCTGGATCCGGTCGTCAAAAATATTAGGCTGAAGAAAACCCTCATCGACGGAGGCAGCGCGCTCAACATCCTGTTCGCCAAGACTTTGGACGAGATGAGAATTCCTCGTTCAGAACTACGGCCGAGCACCGCGCCCTTCCATGGGATAATCCCCGGCTTGTCATCAACCCCACTCGGGCAGATAACCTTGCCGGTGACCTTCGGCACGCGGGACAACTTCCGCACAGAAAACATCTCCTTCGAGGTCGCCGACTTCGAGACCGCGTATCACGCGATACTCGGACGACCGGCCCTCGCCAAATTCATGGCGATACCGCACTACACATACATGGTGCTGAAGATGCCCGGGCCAGCAGGAGTCCTCTCCCTCCGCAGCGACGCTAAGCAAGCCTTCACCTGCGACAAGGAGAGCTGCGAGCTGGCTCAAACACAAGAAGCGGCAGTCGGGCGCGACAGCATCCGGCAAGCCGCTACATCTGAAGTCGATCAAGATCCAGTTCCGGCGAAAAAAGCAGCGAAGTCGGGAATTTCAGCGGACTCTGACACGAAGAAGATCCCCCTGGACCCTTCCGACCCCTCCAAGACTGCCTTAGTCGGGACCGGACTCGACCCCAAATAGGAAGACGCGCTCCGTCACCTTCCTCCAAGCCAACAAAGATATCTTCGCGTGGAAACCGTCCGACATGCGGGCGTACCAAGGAGGTGATCGAGCATGCCCTACACGTAAAGCCAAACGCCAAGCCGGTCAAACAACGGCTGCGGCGCTTCGCTCAAGACCGCAAGGATGCTATCCGGGAGGAAATCACCAAGCTCCTCGCAGCCGGCTTCATCAAGGAAGTCTACCACCCGGACTGGCTGGCCAACCTAGTCCTGGTCCGGAAGAAAAACGGTAAATGGCGCATGTGCGTCGACTACACCGACCTCAACAAAGCGTGCCCCAAGGACCCATTTGGTCTTCCCAGGATAGATCAGGTGGTTGACTCCACGGCGGGGTGCGACCTACTCAGTTTTCTCGACTGTTATTCGGGATATCATCAAATTAGCTTGAGGGAACAAGACTGTTTAAAAACATCTTTCATCACGCCGTTTGGAGCGTATTGCTATATCACAATGCCGTTCGGTCTGAAAAACGCAGGCGCAACCTACCAAAGGGCTATTCAGCGGTGTCTGCACACTCAGATCGGGCGCAACGTGGAAGCCTATGTCGACGATGTGGTGATCAAGTCTAAATCCAGACAAGACCTCATTGCCGACTTGGAAGAAACCTTCCAAAACCTTCGAAGATTCAAGATGAAGTTGAACCCGGACAAGTGCACCTTCGGGGTGCCGTCTGGGAAGTTACTCGGCTTCATCGTCTCGCACCGCGGCATCGAGGCTAACCCGGAGAAAGTCAACGCCATCAAGAACATGGCGCCACCGACCAACCTTAAAGACATCCAGAAGCTGACAGGCTGCATGGCGGCACTCAGTCGGTTTATCTCCCGACTGGGCGAACGGGGCATGCCCTTCTTCAAGCTCCTCAAAAAGGCGGACACCTTTCAGTGGACCCCGGAAGCCCAGCAAGCCTTCGAAGACTTCAAAGAGTTCCTCACATCACCCCCCGTGCTAGCGTCACCCCTGCCCCAGGAACCACTAATGCTTTATCTGGCGGCAACAACACAGGTAGTCAGCACGGTGCTGGTAGTGGAGCGATCCGAACAGGGTCATCTTCAAAAAATACAACGGCCAATCTATTTTGTCAGCGAGGTCCTTGCCGACTCCAAAACAAGATACCCGCAGGTCCAGAAGCTGCTATACGGCCTACTCATCACAGTCCGAAAGCTGGTGCACTACTTTCAAGCACATCAAGTCACGGTGGTCACAGAGTTTCCACTCGGGGATGTCCTTCATAATCGCGAGGCCACCGGCCGGATCGCTAAATGGGCACTCGAGCTGATGGCGTTTGACATCACCTTTCAGCCACGGACAGCTATCAAATCTCAAGCTCTAGCCGACTTCGTGGCCGAGTGGACAGAAGTTCAACTCCCAACACCAACAACAAAGCTAGAGTACTGGACAATGTACTTCGACGGTTCCCTACGGATCGGCGGCGCCGGGGCTGGAGTCATACTGACATCCCCCACTGGCGAAAAGTTGAAGTACGTACTACAAATCCACTTCCCGGCCTCCCACAACGTCGCCAAGTACGAGGCTCTTGTTCATGGGCTCCGCATCGCCATATCACTCGGCATACGTCGACTGGTTGTGCGCGGAGACTCCCAACTCGTGGTCAACCAAGTCATGAAAGACTGGACCTGTCTCGACGACACAATGGCGGCATACTGTCAGGAGGTCCGCAAGTTGGAAAACAAGTTCGACGGGCTGGAAATCACACACGTCCTGCGTCAATACAACGACGCGGCCGATGAGCTGGCAAACATGGGATCCAAGTGAGAAGCGGTTCCGACTGGAATCTTTGTCGAGCAACTTATGGAGCCATCAGTCAAGAAGAAACCGGCACAAGAGCAGTCGGGAGGCGACCCTACCCCGACCACCGACGAAGTGCTGCACATATGTCAAGACTGGAGGGGTCCTGTTCTCAAATTCCTCTTGGACGATGAACTCCCAGAAGATCGCAATCAAGCCGAGCAAATCAAGCGTCGAAGCAAAAGCTTCCTGCTAGTCGGAGAAGACCTGTACCGAAGGAGCGCATCCGGTGTCCTCATGCGCTGTGTCACCACCGAGGAAGGCAAGCAGATCCTGCATTCAATCCACTCGGGCATATGTGGCAACCACGCTGCATCCAGGACGTTAGTCGGAAAAGCTTACCGGCAGGGATTCTTCTGGCCCACCGCAGTCACAGACGCCAAAGATATCGTTCGCAAGTGCGAGGGTTGCCAGTTCTTCGCAAGACAGACAAATCTTCCCGCCCAGGAACTCCAGACTATCCCTATCTCTTGGCCATTCGCAGTATGGGGCTCGACATGGTCGGGCCATTCAAGAAAGCGCCAGGAGGGTTCACACATTTATTCGTCGCAGTGGATAAATTCACCAAGTGGATTGAGGCTAAACCTGTCGCAACAATCACAGCGGCACGAGCAAAGGACTTCATCTTGAGTATACTATACCGGTTTGGGGTCCCTAACCGCATCATAACCGACAACGGCACTCAGTTCGCGGCAGGCTTATTCCAAGATTTCTGCGACGACTTCGGCATCAAGATCTGCTATGCGTCCGTGGCACACCCGCGGAGCAACGGGCAGGTTGAGCGAGCCAACGGCATGGTCTTACAAGGCATCAAGGCCAGGATATACGACCGACTACAACCATATGCGGGTCGGTGGGTACAAGAACTACCATCCGTTCTCTGGTCTCTCAGAACCACGGTTAGTCGGGCAACAGGGCAATCCCCTTTCTTCCTGGTCTACGGTACTGAGGCCATGCTACCGACTGAGATACAGTTCGGCTCTCCGCGAGTCCGGGCTTACTCCGAAGACGATTCCAACAGCACCCGACTGATCGAATTAGATCAGCTGGAAGAAGCAAGAGACGCCGCAACAATCTAGTCGGCAAGGTATCTTCAAGGCCTGCGTCGCCACCACAATCGCAATGTCCGTGGCCGCGCCTTTTTGGTCGGTGATCTCGTTCTAAGGAAGATACAAACCACCAAGGACAGGCATAAACTATCCCCCATCTGGGAAGGGCCGTTCATTATAGCCGAGGTCACGCGGCCAGGCGCCTACTGACTGAAGACCAAAGACGGCGTCCTCATCACCAACTCATGGAACATAGAACAGCTACGTCCTTTCTATACCTGAGTTTTACTTTTTCCATGTGTACAGTTTTTCCTGACTCACTACGCCGCTTGTTCCAATCGAGTAGTGAGTCGGGGGCTGCATGTATATATGTGTTCTGTCAATAACATACAAGCTTATTTCACCCCGGTTATGAAGCCTTGCCACGACTGATGCGTTCGCCCGAGTATAGCATCTTACTCCGAACGATTTTTATCAAGTTCTATCGAATTAACTCGGTGCATGCTACATGGTCGGGCAAAGCTAATGACAACCGAATAATAAGTTTGGCGGCACGACACATATATTTACGCATGATCGTATATGAAAGCATATATATACACCGACTACAAAATGTATTGCCTTTACAGACCCAGGTCTCGGGTAATCGCTTCAGCAGTCGGCTTCGCCTGTGAGATCAGCTCCAGCGCTTCCTCGGGCGTCGTCTCCTCGGAAAATCCCTCCCCGATGGCCTCAATGTCCGCCCTCGGGTAGATGGACTTGGTCATCGCTAGGGTCTGGGCCACGCCGGTGGCAACCTGCTCGTCTGAGTACCTTTTCAGGGCACTCGGCGCATCCTCGAGACGCCCCATTATTTGAGGAATTCTGCTACAGCTGGTCCCCACTGGGCGGGGATCTATAAGGTCAAGGAGCCCTTTCACGGACCCGACGAGGGCCTCTCGTGACTCCCTGATTGACCTTATCTCCTCCGTGTAGAACCGGTACTGGGCCTGGACATTGGCTCTCATGCCTGCCCAGATCGGCCGGCAAGTAAGCTTGTCAGATTCGGCTACACACAGGGTGACTAATGTATTGGCTGAGATCACAGTCGGGTTGAGGACTTACTTTCGTAGTCGGCCTCCCACCCGGCCACGGTCTTCTCCAGTTCGGCCTTCTCCTTACCGAGCTTGACGACGGCCTTCTCCAACTCGGACTTCTCCCGGTCAAGCTCGGTGTTGGCCTTTGTCAGGTCGGCCTTGACCTTTTCAAGCTCGGCCTTGGCTTCTTCGGCCTCCTTCAGCTGCGACTCCCTCTCCGCTCGGGTCTTTAACTCCGCTTCGAGGTCTGCACCACGGATTAGCCAAGAGCTCAATCGTGCAGTCATGACACCACCGAGCGGTCGGGATCGACGTAGCTGGATGAATACATCAACGGTCCAGTCGGGAAGATATGCTCAAGGATTTTACCTCTGATCTTCTCGGCTAGGGCCCATGTCTCCGCCCTGAGCTGATCAGCGCCGCTCTTCAGCCAGGCCTCCCTCCTCATGTGACACGCTTCCATCTCGGCCTTCAATGCCCGGAGTTGTTGCAATTCCGTGAGGTGGGGAGCCATCTCGACCAGGATCTCCGTCATCGCCTCGTTGCGGTCAACGAGCTTCTGTTCGGGACAAGGAACAAACCGACGACAGAGTCAAACGTCAAGACAAGAAGATTGCTGGAGCTTCACTACAAGAATCATACCGTGACCCCTTGGGACCCATTGATGGCGGCACGAAGCAGGCTCTCGCGCTCTCTCCTTGCGACGACTTCATCGAGCCTGAAGCTTTTCATAGTGCCGTCGCGAGTGGTCCACGTGAAGGTCCGGGGCATCACACGTGGGGGAGCTTCGATCCGAGGCAAATGTGGGATCTCCGGCGGCGGCAGCAGCGGCGACGATGGCGATGACGATAACCATGATGGCGACGGGGTCCTGGCCTCGGCACCGCCTTCCCCTACAACATCGGGGACTGGCTCGGGGGTTCCGTCCCCCGCTTCCGCGACGTACGGTGCTTCGGGGGCTGGGGCCTCAGTTTCAACAGCCACCTCTTGGTCGAGTGGCGGTAGTGGCCCTGTAGTCGGAGCCACCTTGGTCTCAGCGACCGGGCTGGCCGCCGGCTCAGCAGTTGTGTTCGCTGCCGCTGGTTCGACTGGGGCGGACTCATCAAGTGGAGCAGATGGGTCAACCTTTTTGAGGTCGATATCGGCCCGCTTCCTGCACAACAAAGCAAGACATCAGAACTGTATTTTAACATACAACGACTACAGAAGGCCCGGAGTAGCGCACCTCTTGGAGAACTTCAGCTTCCTGCCAGCCTGCCCGCTCACCGGCGAAGCGCTAGCATCGGCACTCGCCTCGGTTGGTGTCATCAATGGCAGAGGCATATCAGCCTGAGTCGGCCTCGACTCCGGTATGGTTGGTTCGGGTTCCTTCGCCCCAATCGGCCTCTGCGCTGGTTGGCCCCTTGGCGGCGCTTTTGCTAAGTACGACAACGTCGAGCCCAAGCCTGCTGATCTCAGCCTGGGACTCGACCGCGTGGGCGTTGTGGCAGCGGTGTCCTTTATCTTCAAGCTGCCACTCACGGCGCGCGCTGTCATGGCCCCCTCGCCCCGATATAAAATCGGCTTCTTCCCCGCTCTCTTGGAGTCGGGTTGGGCATCAGAGGGACTCCTCGCCCTCTTCTTCGACGCGACCGCAGACAATGGACGAGAGTCTTCATCAAATTCCTCATGCCACTACAAGCAAGTCGACGAGGTACCATCACGCAAGGTTGAACAATCACCGTTCCACAGGCGTTCACCACAGAAGAAGGTAGAAGGTTACCTTGGTCCGCGGCCGGATGAAGCTATAGGCGGCAACTCAGCGGCTATCATCTTCGGTGGCAACGACCCCTTCAGAGAAGTAGCCAAACAAGGTATCGGTCACTGCCCCCTTGTCCGCCGTCTCGCTGCTCACCCGGTCGGGATCGTGTTTACCTTTGAAGGCCCAGCCGAAAGCGCTTCTCAACTTCAGCGGCTGGACGCGCCTCGTCAGGAAACGACGAGCCACCCAGGGTCCTGTCAAGCCGGCCCTCTTGAGGTCATCTATCTTTGTCAGCAATATATGCGCCTGGCCTAGTTCTTCAAAGGTTGGCTCCGAAGACCAGCTTGGCAACACCACCGGCGGCATACCAGTAAACGGGCGCAAGGAAGGAGCTAAATCGGCACAGTAAAACCACTCCTTGTGCCAGCCCTTCAGAGAAGATTTCAAGGGCAAATCGATATATGTTTTCTTCCCATCACTCCTTAGTTGAAGACCAGCCCCCCCAATCACACTGATATTACTCTTGGAAGGCTGGGGTTTGACATGGAACAAGTGTCGGAAGAGGATGAAGTGGGGCTCAACACCCAGAAAGCACTCGCAAAGAGTAACGAATATGGAGATCTGAAGGATCGAGTTGGGATTTAAATGCACCAACTCCAGCCCGTAGAAATCAAGGATGCGGCGGAAGAAATCAGACGACGGAAGACACAAGCCCCGATCAAAGAAAGAGGCGAAAACTACCGTTTCACCAGGCCGGGGGTTGGGGCTCGACTCATCCCTCGCCGACCGCCAACGGATCACTTCTTGGCTGGGCAACTTCAGCTCGCTCTCCAACCGTCTCAGCTTCACCGAGCCGCAATCCGAGATCGGCCAAGAACTCCCTGGCGCACCCGCAGGATTCGTCGCCTTCGGCATGACTGGAGGTGTTGAGATTTGGGGGAAAGCAAATCGGGGGCTTGGAATAGACGAAGAGGATTGAAATCGCCCGAGTCCTGGTGGGGAACGGCTGCTGCTAACCCTAGCCGGGCGGGAGGCGAAAAGCTAGGCGCGAAGGTGGAAGATGAAGAGATTGGTTGCTTTGGGGAAGACGATGGAATCTTTTTCTCTCTCCCCATCCTTTTATAGCCTGAACCGACTAAATGGGCCCAGGCCTACACAGTTGGTATTGGGCTGACAAGACATGAGTTCCTACAGTAGCATGCTCCATGTGGGCCGCCCGCAGGCTGAGTTGAAATTATAGCGCTGGTGCTACCCACAGGAATCGATGAGGTAAACAGATATGCTTCATGAAAGCCTCACTGCTAAACATATATGTTTGGGTATCTGTTTTATCCACCAGGTCTCGAGGATATATCCTTACAAGGATCACAAGCTGGTCTTCATTAAAATTGGGGATGCAGGTATCTTTCTCGGGAACACCTGACCACGTAATGGATTTATTTTCATAAAGTGGTACTCGGCCTACATGCATGGCCATCAGTTGCCATGAGCAACATTATTCCAGCCGACATGACGCTGAAGAGTCTAACTTTCGAGTAGTGCACTACTCGGGAGAGACTATAAATATCTATTCCCGCTGACATGATGCGGAAGAGTCTAGCTTTTGAGTGGGACGCCACTCGGAAAAGACTATAAACTCATATTCCGACTGACATAAAGTCGAAGAGTCCCATATACGAGTAGCCTCCTACTCAGCAAGACTATAAATTATATTCCGGTTGACATGATACCGAAGAGTCTCATATACCAGTAGTAATCTACTCGGGAAAGACTTCCAGGTTAAAGATCTTTGACTTTATGTTTAATTGTCTTCACAATTAAACACAAAGTCGGGGGCTACACCTAATAGGTGCGCCTATTCGGTGCACACTATTCATATATTTACATGAAGCCCTTCATAGCCTCGCTGCCAGCTGACATGAAGCAGGACTCGGGAAGACTTACTCGGACAAAGAGTACTCGGGAGCATCACACTCGGGTAACCTTCACTGTGGAGGATGAGCACTCGGCATCAGCTGTGACTCAACTATGAAGGTCTCAGGGGCTACTGTGGGAGCCATGGGCCCCGGGTACCTCACTACAAGCACATGGGCCACTCGGATAGAGGATGGGCCAGATCATGTAATTAGAGATAAGATAACACCCGGCAGGCTGTGCCTTGTACAATAAGGAAACATAGCCTTAGTCGGATAGGATTCTATCTCTAATAAGGAAATCCCTTGGTCGTATCCGACTGGGATCCTTACCATGTACCCCTGTCCCCTAGTATATAAAGGGAGGCAGGGCGCCCCATGAGGGCACACCAGATCATTGATCACAAATCCACCTCAGAGGAATAACACCTCAACTGGACGTAGGGTATTACCTCACATTGAGGGCCTGAACCAGTATAAATCCCTCGTGTTCCTCTGCAATCCACCGAATTCCAAGTCGCCGAGTACCCCCATAGTATTATTGCCGGTGCAAAGCATCGACAAGTTACAGCTGACGCCGAGTGCTAATCCTTGATGGTGAAGAATTCCCGAGTGCATTGCTCCCAAGTACTCATTGCCCGAGTACTTCTTCTTCCGAGTCCTGCTTCATATTAGCTGGCAGCGAGGCTATGAAGGGCTTCATGAAAAAATTCGAATAGTGTGCGCCGAATAGGCTCACCATTATGTGTAGCCCCCAACTTTGTACTTAATTGAGAAACAATTAAACATACAGTCATATATCTTTAACCTTAAAGTCTTTTCCGAGTGATATGTTTCTCAGAAATTAGACTCTTCAGCATCATATCAGCGAGAAAATTTTTGTGCTCAAGGCAATTTGGCTAAGTGTGTAAGCCGAGTACCACTTATGGAATTATCCCACTTGTGGTTAGGTGCACTTGAGAGATATCTGCATCCCCAATTTTAATGGAGACCAACTAATGATCCTTATAAGGATATATCCTCAATGCCTATTAAATAAGACAGATATCTGAACATATATGTCTAGCCTAGGCTTAGCATGAAGCATATCTGATTATTTTGATCGGCTCCTATAAAATAACACCCGAGTTGTGTTTTTACACAACCTGCTAACGGCCCAATAGGACGTGCTATTTAGGAACTCATATCTTACGGCCCACTACTGAATAGCCGGCCCAAGCCAACCACCCAGCACAGCCCTATAAGTATCAGGAGAGAGAAAAGATTCCCCTTTCTTTCCCAAATCGCCAAAACTTTTCGCCTCCCGGATCCGCGCGCAAAGCTCTTGTGCTCTCCACTCCCAACTAAGGGTTTCCATAGAACTCGAGCTCCCTTTCACTGATTTGCAAAGCTCTCCAATCCACCATCGATTCTCCTTGTTTAGAAACTTTTCCCCCACTTCCCAGACTCCCACCATGCCGAGGTCTTTGTCTGACGCTCCCCACATTCCAGCGGGAACCTGGCCAACATTGACTCTATGCTACTCCAAGCTGGCTCATCTAGAGAGGAACAAGTGCCTCCAACAAAAGAAACTCATCAACTGGCGTCCGGCCAAAGGTGAATCGCTGCCTACTCTTGACTCCCACGAGATCGTGGTTTTTGAGTCCTTTTTTGATTGGGGCTTCACTCTTCCCACCTTCAATTTCTTCCGGGCTCTTTTGGACTTTTATCAAATCGATCTTGTTCATCTCAACCCCAACTCCATTCTTCATATTTCTATCTTCGTGACTCTCTGTGAAGCCTTCCTAGGGATCGATCCCTGCTTCAACATTTTTCACTATTTCTTCCACATCGAGCCCCAACTGTCCAAAACTGTGGGTGCCATGGGCCCCGGGTACCTCATGACAAGCATATGGGCCACTCAGATAGAGGATGGGCCTAGCCTTGTAATTAGAGATATGGTAACCCTCGGCAGACCTTGCCTTGTACAATAAGGAATATACAGTCCTAGCCAGGTACATTATGTGGGTGCCATGGGCCCCGGGTACCTCATGACAAGCATATGGGCCACTCGGACAGAGGATGGGCCTAGCCTTGTACTTAGAGATATAGCTAGATTCGGCAGACTTCGCCTTGTATAGAAAGGAATATACAGTCCTAGTCGGGTGCGTTATATCTCTAAGGGGAGATCTCCTAGTCGTAATCCGATGGGGACTCCTACCTTGTAACCCTGTCCCCTAGTATATAAGGGGAGGCAGGGCGCCCCATGAGGGCAGAAGAGCTGATAGAAGCACACGGCCATACAGTTCATCAGAACTACCACCGTATATCCTCAAAGGAATACATACAAACTGGACGTAGGGTATTACCTCACATCGAGGGCCTGAACCAGTATAAAATTTCCTTGTGTTCCTTTGCAATCCACCGAGTTTCCATCCGCCGAGTAGCCCCATATATTTATTGCCGGTGTAAAACATCGACAGTTGGCGCGCCAGGTAGGGGATCGGCGCGATCTACATCTACAAGCTCGATGGATCCAACAACCAAAGTCGACGGCGGCGAACTCTCCCCCGGAGATACAATCGCATTCAGAAGCCTCGACGTCATCGCCGACCAGATCGGCAATCTCACCTTGGCCGACACGGACCCGATCCAACCGGCCGAGGAACCAGCCGACTCCGCGCCAGTCGGCCCACACGACGCTGCGGCAATCTTCGACGACATGCTGCGGCGATCTCCTATACGCCCGAGTCTAGGGACAACTCTTCCTTCCAGTGTTCGACTCGGACTCGGTTCTGAGCCGGCCGAGATCGGGCCGAGAAAGGAAGAGATCGTCAACTTCCCGTTCGGACTCGGTGACGCCGTGGATATCTACAATCTACATCCGACGCGGCAAACCCGATCCCCTGGAGTTCGACTTGGATACGGCTCCGAGCCGCTCGAGATCGGATCTAGGGAGGTCGGAGTTACACTCATCCCCATCAACCATCCCGACTTCGACTCGAAGTCGGACTCCGACTTCCAGTCGGACTACGACTCTAAGTCGGACAGCAGCTCGGCAAGCTTCTCCCCGCCACGAGAAATCTTCATGGCATCCAAAGGCTCTACTCCTACTCAGGAATCACGCCGACTACACGAACAACAAGAGGAGGAGGCCTGCCGTCTGCGAGAACAACAGGAGGAAGAAACAAGACACCTGCACGCCCACAACGACGGCCTACGCAGGGCTGGGCGAACCGCTCAGCAACAAACCCTCCAAACAAAAGTCGGCGACCACAACGTCTTCGTCACGCCACAGCAGAACGTCGTGGCAGCCGTAACCCTACTGGACACGGTCCAGGTTGGGCCTGATCACCGGGCCACCCCGACGATCGCAAGGATAAAAGCCATGCTTACCGCTGCCGCATGTCAGCAGCACCAACAGTCGGGCAACACACTCGTACTGACCAGTCAATCAACTTCCCCAGCGGCAGTCTCATCCACCTCAAAGCGACGTCGAGCGGCCGGCTCTAGTCGGCAGCACGCGGAGTCAAGCCAGACGTCACTCGGCAACCACAACAACCGGCAACGTCGAAGCGACCGTCGGGACAACCAGGACCTCCGAGACCGACTGCGGCGCGACCTTCAGCAAGACATTAACGCTCGGCGCCGCAAACGAGAAGAAGACGAGCAACGCCAACTGGAAGACGAGAACGAGCAATTCGGCCTCCACTACGGGCGGTTTCGCCGCCGTAGTCCAGGTCAGAGTCCTCATGAAGACGGAGTACTGGCCTTCACTCAGGAGCTACAACAAGTCGACTGGCCGTCAAGTTTCAAGTCTACAGGCATCAACAAATACGATGGCAAGACTAATCCCGAGTCCTGGCTCACGGTCTACACTCTGGCGATTCGAGCAGCTGGGGGAAATCAGAAAGTCATGGCTAACTACCTCCCAGTCGCTTTAGCCGACTTAGCGAGGACATGGCTAGCAGGACTTCCCAAGCAATCAATCGACTCCTGGGGAGAACTCCGGAAACGCTTCATCGCCAACTTCCAGGGAACATACGAGAGGCCATCTTCCGAGTACGACTTATATCAGTTGCATCAAAGGAAGAACGAGTCTCTTCGTGACTTCATCAAGAGGTTTTCTGAGAAGAAGAACTCAATCCCAAATGTCAAGGATGAGGTCGTCATCGCCGCCTTTCGAAAAGGAGTCAAAGACACCTCGTTCATCGACAAATTCACGCGGAAGCCTCCCAACTCTGTCAAGGCCCTATTCGACATGGCAAACAAGTACGCCGACTCGGCCCACGCTGTTGCCGAGGCCCTCGATGACAACAAGTCACCCTGACAGAAGAAGCGGGACGACACCGACGACGCGGTCCCAACTAAAGCTGGGAACCGCAAACGCAAGTCAGACGGCTCCATTGTGGCAGTCGGTCACAACCGCCTTCGACCTTCAACAACTGAGGATTATCAGAACAACAAGTGACATGCTCGGGGGCTCACAAGCTCAAACACGAGGATGGCATCCCCACTCCCAAATACCGAACAGCTAAGTCGCTTTCTGATAAACATCTCCTCACTCGGCCTTGCTAGTGCCACAGCCGCTTACACCTAATAGGTGTACAAGCTGCGCATTTACTTTTTTCCGTTTTTGCTCTTAAATGATTACAAAAGTACTCGAGTAGCATAAATCTCGATCCGTGAAACTCTGCTCCATGTAAGACGAACTCAAGTCACCCAAAACGCGTGCCTGGGAAAGAGCCATGAGCCAACTCCCGACGCTAGGGGGCTATGACAGTCGGCAGAGTGCTTAAACGTAAGGAGTCAACTACTCGAGGAATTAATATCAAAAAGAGGAAGAACACGTATTTACATATATTGTAAAATACATTTAATTCGGGTGATTATTTTCATCATCAGATGCCTACTCATCTGATATTTTATATTGCAGGCCCAGCTCCGGATATGCGTGACAGGAACTCAGGGCTTCGAGCCTATCTCCTACGCTCGGGGCTGGACAAGTCTGCCGAAATACACTCGGATGCTCCATGAGGGCTACTCACCGAGTACTTGCGCCAGTCGGGACGTCATCTTCCCCGACTACGCTCCATGCGAGCCAACAATCGGCCCCCGGCGCCAGTCGGGGCTGTATACCACTCGGCTAAATAGGGTACGCCCCATGAGGGTCGCCAGCCGAATCCTACGCTAATGCTAGGTTCGGGTACCTTATTTGGTCACGGTTCTGTCAGGTTGGGTACGCCCCATGAGGGTCGCCAGCCGAATCCTATGCTAATGCAAGATTCGGGTGCCTAGCTTGGCTATAACTCTGTTGGATAGGGTACGCCCCATGAGGGTCACCAGCCGAACCCTCTGCTAATGCAAGGTTCGGGTACCTTGTTCGGCTTTTCCCAAGCCAGAGAAGACTTACATCGTCAAAGTGCATCCGGAGTTCTCATGTGCTGCGTCACACCTGAGGAGGGCAAGCAGATCCTGCAACATACCTACTCGGGTACACGTGGTAACCAGTTTGCATCCAGAACGTAAGTCGGAAAGGCTTGCAAATAAGGATTTCTCTGGCTGATTGCGGTTACCAACACCAAAAAAACTCATCCTGACATGCGATGGATGATACTTCTCTAGAGCTATGCTGGATAGGTCGGCTCAGGCCGGCTCATTTGGTAGCAGCCACCAAGATATGAGTTCCTACAGTAGCATGCTCCATGTGGCCGCCCGCAGGCTGAGTTGAAATTATAGCGCTGGTGCTACCAACAGGAGCCGATGAGGTAAACAGATATGCTTCATGAGAGCCTTATGCTAAACATATATGTTTTGGGTATCTGTCTTATCCACCAGGTCTCGAGGATACATCCTTACAAGGATCACAAGCTGGTCTTCATTAAAATTGGAGATGCAGGTATCTCTCTCGAGTACACCTAACCACGTAATGGATTTATTTTTCATACAGTGGTACTCGGCCTACATGCGTGGCCACCAGTTGCCATTGGCAACATTGTTCCAGCCGACATGACGCTGAAGAGTCTAACTTTCGAGTAGTGCACTACTCGAGAGAGACTATAAATTTCTCATTCCCGCTGACATGACGCGGATGAGTCTAACTTTCGAGTAGTACACTACTCGGGAGAGACTATAAAATTCTCATTCCCGCTGACATGATGCGGAGGAGTCTAACTTTCGAGTAGCATACTACTCGGGAAAGACCATAAACATTCTTCCAGCTGACGAGCTGAAGAGTCTAACTTCCGAATGGGACGCCACTCGGGAAAGACTATAAACACCTTTTCCGGCTGACATGATGCCGACGAGTCTAATTTTCGAGTAGTATACTACTCGGGAAAGACTATAAACACCCCCTTTCCAGCTGACATGACGCTGAAGAGTCCCATATACGAGTAGCATCCTACTCGGCAAGACTATAAACGCACATTCCGACTGACATGAAGTCGAAGAGTCCTATATACGAGTAGTTCCCTACTCGGCAAGACTATAAATCATATTCCGGTTGACATGATACCGAAGAGTCTCATGTACCAGTAGTAATCTACTCGGGAAAGACTACAAGGTTAAAGATCTTTGACTTCATGTTTAATTGTTTTCACAATTAAGCACAAAGTCGGGGGCTACACCTAATAGGTGCGCCTATTCGGCGCACACTATTCCAACATCTACATCGAGACCTTCATAGCCTCGCTGCCAGCTGACATGAAGCAGGACTCGGGAGAAGCAGCACTCAGACAAAGAGTACTCGGGAGCAATGCACTCGAGAAGACTTCACCGTGGAGGATGAGCACTCGGCATCAGCTGTGACTCAACTATGAAGGTCTCGGGGGCTACTGTGGGTGCCATGGGCCCCGGGTACCTCATGACAAGCATATGGGCCACTCGGACAGAGGATGGGCCTAGCCTTGTACTTAGAGATATAGCTAGATTCGGCAGACTTCGCCTTGTATAGAAAGGAATATACAGTCCTAGTCGGGTGCGTTATATCTCTAAGGGGAGATCTCCTAGTCGTAATCCGATGGGGACTCCTACCTTGTAACCCTGTCCCCTAGTATATATTGGGAGGCAGGGCGCCCCATGAGGGCAGAAGAGCTGATAGAAGCACACGGCCATACAGTTCATCAGAACTACCACCGTATATCCTCAAAGGAATACATACAAACTGGACGTAGGGTATTACCTCACATCGAGGGCCTGAACCAGTATAAAATTTCCTTGTGTTCCTTTGCAATCCACCGAGTTTCCATCCGCCGAGTAGCCCCATATATTTATTGCCGGTGTAAAACATCGACACATTATATCTCTAAGGGGAGATCTCCTAGTTGTAATCCGACGGGGACTCCAACCTTGTAACCCTGTCCCCTAGTATATAAGGGGAGGCAGGGCGCCCCCTGAGGGCACAAGCTCACAGAAGCATACGGCCAGACAGTTCATCAGAATCGCCACCATAATTCCTCAAAGGAATACATACTAACTGGACATAGGGTATTACCTCACACTGAGGGCCTGAACCAGTATAAAATCTCTCTGTGTTCCTTTGCAATCCACCAAGTTTCCATCCGCCAAGTAGCCCCATATATTTATTGCCGGTGTAAAACATCGACAGTTGGCACGCCAGGTAGGGGATTCGGCGAGATCTACATCACCAAGCTCGATGGACCCAACAACCGGAGTCGACGGCGGCAAATTCTCTCCTGGAGATACAATCTCATTCGGAAGCCTCGACTTCGTCACCAACATGTTCGGCAATCTCACCTTGGCCGACACGGACCCGATCCAACCGGCCGAGGAACCGGCCGACTCCGCGCCAGTCGGCCCACGCAATGCTGCAACAACCCTCGTCGACTTGCTGCGGCAATCTTCATCTTGTCCGGGTCTCGGGACAACTTTTTCCTTCGGTGTTCGACTCGGACTCGGCCTTGAGCCGGCCAAGATCGAGCTAAGAAGGGAAGAGATCGTCAATCTCCCCTACGGACTCGGCAACGCCGCGGATATCTTCAAACAACATCTGACTCGGCAAACCTGATCCCCTGGAATTCGACTTGGATACGGCCCAGAGCCGCTCGAGATCGGATCTAGGGAGGTTGGAGTTATAATTACCCCCATCAACTATTCTGACTACGACTGTCAGTCGGACTACGACTCTCAGTCGGATCCCGACTCTAAGTCGGACAGCAATTCGGCAAGCTTCTCCCCACCACGAGAAATCTTCATGGCATCCAAAGGCTCTACTCCTACTCAGGAATCACGCCGACTACACGAGCAACAAGAGGAGGAGGCCCGCCGGCTGTGACAACAAGAGGAGGCCGAGCCCGAGGCCCGCAACGACGAGCTACGTAGGGCTGGGCAACAACAAATCTCCAAACACGAGACAGCGACCACGACGTCTTCGTTACTCCTCAACAGAACATCGTGGCCGCAGCAACCCTACTGGATACACTCCAGTTTGGGCCTGATCACCAGGCCACCCCGACGATCGCAAGGATAAAAGCCATGCTTACCGCTGCTGCATGTCAGCAGCACCAACAGTCAGGTGATACCCTCATACTGACCAACACGTCGACATCCTCAACGGCAGTCTCATCTACCTCAAAGCGATGCCGAGCGGCTGGCTCCAGTCAGCCACATACGGAGGCACGTCAGGCGTCACTCGGCAACCCCAATGACAACCGGCGATGTCAAAGCAACCGATGGGACGATCAGGACCTCCGAGACCGACTACGACACGACCTTCGGCAAGACATCATCGCTCGGAGCCGTGAACGAGAAGAAGATGAGCAACGCCAACTGGAAGACAAGAACAAGCGTTTTGGCCTCCACCACGAGCGATTTCACCGCCGTATTCGGAGTCGGAGCCCTCATGAAGACAAAGGTGTACCGGCCTTCACCCAGGAGCTAAACAGGTCGACTGGCCGTCGGGTTTCAAGCCTACAGGAATTGAAAAATACGATAGCAAGACCAGTCCCAAGTCCTGGCTCACGGTCTACACTCTAGCAATCCGAGCAGCTAGAGGAAATCACAAAGTCATGGCTAACTACCTCCCAGTCACTTTAGCCGACTCAGCGAGGACATGGCTAACAGGACTTCCCAAGCAATCAATCGGCTCCTGGGGAGAACTCCGGGAACGCTTCATTGCCAACTTCCAGGGAACATACGAAAGGCCATCTTCCGAACACGACCTGTATCAGTTGCATCAAAGGAAGAACGAGTCTCTTCGTGACTTCATCAAGAGGTTCTCTGAGAAGAAGAAATCAATCCCAATGATCAAGGATGAGGTCGTCATCGCCGCCTTTCGAAAAGGAGTTAAAGACACCTCGTTCATCGCCAAATTCACTCGGAAGCCTCCCAACTCCGTTAAGGCTTTATTCGACATGGCGAACAAGTACGCCGACTCAGCCGACGCTGTTGCTGAGGCCCTCGATGACAACAAGGCAGCCTGACAGAAGGAGCGGAAGGACACCGATGATGCGACCCCGACTAAAATTGGGAACCACAAGCGCAAGTCAGACGGCTTCATTGTGGCAGTCGGTCACAACCGTCTTCGACCTTCAACAACTGAAGATTATCAGAACAACAAGCGACATGCTCGGGGGCTTAAAAGCCCAAACACAAGGATGGCATCCCCACTCCCAAAATACCGAACAGCTAAGTCGCTCTCTGATTAATAATTCTTCATTTGGCCTTGCCATTGCCACAACCGCTCACACCTAATAGGTGTATAAGTTGCGCTTTTTTCTGTTTTTGCTCTTAAATGATTGCAAAAGTACTCGAGTAGCATAAATCTTGATCCCTGAAACTTTGCTCCATGAAAGACGAACTCAAGTCACCCAAAACGCGTGTCTGGGAAAGAGCCATGAGCCAACTCCCGACGCTAGGGGGCTATGACTAGTCGGGCAGAGTGTTTAAACGTAAGGGGTCAACTACTTGGGGAAATTAATATCAATAAGAGGAAGAACATGTATTTACATATATTGTAAAATACATTTTATTCGGGTGATCATTTTCATCATCAGATGCTACTCATCCGATATCTTTACAGTGCAGGGCCAGCTCTGGATACGCATGACAGGAACTCAGGGCTGCGAGCCTATTTCCTACGCTCGGGGGCTGAACTAGTCTGCCAAGATAAACTCGGATGCTCCATGAGGGCTATTGACCGAGTACTTCCACCAGTCGGGACGTCATCTTCCCTGGCTACGCTCCATGTGAGCTAACAACCGACCTCTGGCGCTAGTCGGGGCTCGTGTACTACTCGGCTAAGTAAGGTACGCCCCATGAGGGTCGCCAGCCGAATCCTATGCTAATGCTAGGATCAGGTACCTTGCTTGGCTATAATTCTGTTGGGTAGGGTATGCCCCATGAGGGTCGCTAGCCAAATCCTATGCTAATGCAAGGTTCGGATACCCTGCTCGGCTTTGCCAAAGTCAGAGAAGACTTACGTCATCAAAGCGCATCCGGGGTTCTCATGCACCGCGTCACACTTGAGGAGGGCAAGCAGATCCGGCAATATACCTACTCAGGCTTATATGGCAACCAGGTTGCATCTAGAACGTAAGTCGGAAAGGCTTGCAAATAAGGATTTCTCTGGCTGATTGCGGTTACCAATACCAAAAAACTCATCCTGACATGCGATGGATGATACTTCTATAGAGCTATGCTGGGTAGGTCGGTTCAGGCCGGCTTATTTGGTAGCAGCCACCAAGATATGAGTTCCTACAGTAGCACACTCAATTTGGGCCGCTCGCAGGCTGAGTTGAAATTATAGCGCTGGTGCTACCAACAGGAGCTGATGAGGTAAACAGATATGCTTCATGAGAGCCTTATTGCTAAACATATATGTTTGGGTATCTGTTTTATCCACCAGATCTTGAGGATATATCCTTACAATGATCACAAGCTGGTCTTCATTAAAATTAGGGATGTAGGTATCTTTCTCGAGTGCACCTGACCACGCAATGGATTTACTTTCATAAAGTGGTACTCGGCCTACATGCTTGGCCAACAGTTGACGCTGAGGAGTCTAACTTCTGGGTGGAATGCCACTCGGGAAAGACTATAAACTCCTTTCCAGCTAACATGAAGCTGAAGAGTCCCATATACGAGTAGCATCCTACTCGGCAAGACTATAAACACACATTCCGACTGACATGAAGTCGAAGAGTCCTACATACGAGTAGTTCCCTACTCGGCAAGACTATAACGTTTATTCCGGTTGACAAGACTATAACGTTTATTCCGGTTGACATGATACCGAAGAGTCTCATATACCAGTAGTACACTACTCAGGAAAGACTATCAGGTTAAAGATCTTTGACTTTATGTTTAATTGTCTTCACAATTAAGCACAAAGTCGGGGGCTACACCTAATAGGTGTGCCTATTCGGCACACACTATTCATACATCTACATGGAGCCCTTCATAGCCTCGCTGCCAGCTGACATGAAGCAGGACTCGGGGAGAAGAAGCACTCGGACAAAGAGTACTCAGGAGCTATGCACTCGAGAAGACTTCACCGTGGAGGATGAGCACTCGGCATCAGCTGTGACTCAACTATGAAGGTCTCAGGGGCTATTGTGGGTGCCATGGGCCCCGGGTACCTCATGACAAGCATATGGGCCACTCGGATAGAGGATGGGCCTAGCCTTGTAATTAGAGATATGGTAACCCTCGGCAGACCTTGCCTTGTACAATAAGGAATATACAGTCCTAGCCGGGTACATTATATCTCTAAGGGGAGATCTCCTAGTTGTAATCCGACGGGGACTCCTACCTTGTAACCCTGTCCCCCAGTATATAAGGGGAGGCAGGGCGCCCCCTGAGGGCACGAGCTCACAGAAGCATACGGCCAGACGGTTCATCAGAATCGTCACCATAATTCCTCAAAGGAATACATACTAACTGGACGTAGGGTATTACCTCACACTGAGGGCCTGAACCAGTATAAAATCTCTCTGTGTTCCTTTGCAATCCACCGAGTTTCCATCCACCGAGTAGCCCCATATATTTATTGCCGGTGTAAAACATCGACAAAAGCCAACCCTCAAGTCACAGGGGGAGCTGGGCTGCAACTTCGAAACGAAATGAAGAAGGTCTATCTTCACGTCCTCCTAAAGACTTCCTTGAAAGGGTGGCACTAGGAGTAGTTCTACTATGCAAATCCAGAGCCCTCCTTGCCATCCTTTGTTGGAAACCCTTCCAAGGTGCTAGAGTGCTGGTCAGCCCTCTCCTCGGAGGCCGAAATGGTCCAAGCATGGCAGCTGGTCGAAAGGATCGAAGTCCTGAAGAAGAGCGGTCTGACAGGACCTTGGGTCACCCAGACATTTCTAAACCAGTGCACACAACCCTTGAAGGCTAGCACACCCTGGGTAGGAATACTAGGGAAAAAATGATCCGACCCGAGAGTATGCCGATTCGGTCAACCGGGATACAGTGTCAAACAATCTACTTCGCTTCTTCATAAATGGCATCGTAGAGACTCTGGATGCCAATAAGTGTCCCAAGCCATTCTGCCTTGGTAAGCCTAGGCCTAAGGTAAACTTTTGATATCTGGCTCCCTTGATGCTTGCCTGTGATGATTGATATGAATCCAACTTGAATGAAATCGTCTTCATATGCAATATTTGCAGGAAAACGCCGTCTTCGTGTCAAACCCTCCCAGCCGACTAATTGGGAGGTCAAAAAAGCGGCCAGCTAGCCCATCGGCTGACCAACCCAGATCTAAGCAAGCTGGGAAGCAACTTGTACAGGACTAGGCCAAGCCTAAAGGCACGCTGACTAAGACGTCAGGCGGTCCTAAGATCAGGGACGCCGATGACACAGCTCCAGCGCCAGCCACAGCCGCAGCTACCACACCTGCCACACCACTGACCCAGCCGGCCGCACCAAGTACGAAGCCGACTAGCCCAAACACTACACCATATGGCACTGCACCTCAAGGCCCAACGCCAAGCAGCACGGCTTTTCGGAGTAAGCCTTCGGGCTCTTCGCCAACTACCTCCCCCCGTGATACACAGGGGAAAGGTTTAAGACTTCCAAGAGGTATGAAATCTTCAGTCTTCAAATCTCCTGAAGCGCGTTGCAATATCTTGGTTGCTGAATAACTGTGAAGGAAGCTCAGTGACGCTGATCCCAAGGGGACAATGCCACCTACCCCCATCGCTAACCTAGCCCCGACTGAGGTTGTGGCAAAGAGACTATAGCCCAAGTCGAGCACTGCTCCAGCCCCCGAGGGCGAGGTGATGCACTCGGCCGAACCACAAGCCTCTCCCTGTTGGGAAGCTGTAGGGCCAACTGAAGATCTAGTCACGAGGCCAGCTGAGGAGCCTATGTTGCCTGAAGGCCCTAGACTAGCAACGCCTTCTCCTCCATTGTCCCCTTCTTCTGAGGAAGGCAATCTCCCTAGGCTCGAAGCCCCACCATGCGATTTTCCCCTGGTGTTCCATTGGAATAACCCGGATGGAAGTGTAGATACCTTGAGGCTAGACAAGGAGGCCACTAAAAAGGAACGGATCAAGATTTTCGAGGCCACCATCAAAGCTTCGAGATAAGTCCAAGTAAGTAACTCAATTGACTTATAGTCTCAACTTTGTTGCTGGTTGTGTAGCTTTATAACTGATTGTCTTTCTTGATAATGACTTACCTTATAGAAAATTGTTGATCGATCTGAGAAGATGAGTCGAGCTCTTGCCAGACATGCTCCTCAGATTGCCCAGTTTACCCAGCTCCAAGCCGAAAAGGATAGGATGGAAAGGACCAGCAAAGAGAGGGAGGCTTGGCTAAGGGACTCAGTGAACAAGCTATGCGATGAACAGTGGGAAAAGATTGGGACTATCCGAAGTAAGTCTCCCTTCTGCCCAAGTAGCTCCAGATTTTAGATTATTGATTCTTCAGATTTATCTGGTTGTAGCTCATGAGACCAAGCTCCATAATCAGTCCCCGGAGATAGAGCGCCTGAGAAAAGAACTCTCAGATCTTGAAAAGGCAAAGTCCAAGGTTGACACTGAATTTGCAAGTGAGTTGCTTGTCTGCTTTTGAGCTTTTCCTGACTACGTGAGCAAGTTCCCTCATATCTTCTCTTTGGATGGCAGACTACAAGGTCAATGTGCAGACATAGTTCAACTCCTTTGGTGAGGAAATCAAAATGATAGAAGATTCGCGGAGCGCCATTGTGGACTCCGTGAAGTCTCTATTAGACATCATGCAGCCGGGAGAAGCCAGTTCCAACTCAAGCACACCCGCGCAAGTATTGCAATGACTTCGAGATGCTCTGGCTATCCTGAGGGAATTCGCAATGGAGCATGCCACCCTCGGGATTACCCAGGCTCTCGCAATGACTAAGTCTCTTTGTCCCCTAGTGGATGTTGAGGCATTCGGCGAGGGGTTTGCAAAGGGCACAATTCCAGAGTAGGGTCTTGAGCTGATCAACCTGGTGAGGCCCACTGCAAGAACAATAGCCGAGGAGTTGCCATTGTAGCTGTGCTGTCAATCAGACAAAGAAACTTGTTAAGTATGATGTACAGAAGACACACTTGATGATTGTACATGTTGTAAATGCATGTGTTGCTATGCTTTTGTAAAATCAGCCCGAGTGCTAGGATTATTGTAGTCGTCATCAATCTTATCCGACTAGACATATTATACTGAGTGATAAGGATTGACATAAAAAGCATCCAATAAATCTATACTTGGTAAAAATTAGCATAATCGTTATAAGACTTCGTAACATAGATAAAATAAACTCGAGTTTTATAGCAACAACAGCGGAAAATGTAACATTATGTAGCCCCCGACTCACTGCTCGGTTGGAACAACCAGCGTAGTGAGTCACAGTAAAAAAAATTATTTATATAGAATAATGGGGTATAATTCTTAGGTACAGAAAAGACATAGCTGTTCTATGTTCCATCAGTAGTTGATGAGGGCACCGTCTTCAGTCTTCAGTCGATAAGCCCCTGGGCGTGTCATCTCAGCGATAATGAACAGCCCTTCCCATAAGGGAAATAATTTGTGCCTGTCTATGGTAATTTGTATTTTTCTCAATACGAGATCGCCCACCGAAAAGGCGCGGCCACGAACATTACAACTATGATAGCGACGCAGGCCTTGAAGATATCGTGCGACTGAATTGTTGTGATGTCCCTTGCTTCCTCCAACTAATCGAGTTCAACCAGTTGGTCTTCATTAGACTTATCTTCAGAGTGGGCCTAGACTCGCAGAGAGCTGAACTCCAATTCAATAGGTAACACAGCCTCAACACCATAGACTAGGAAAAATGGGATTGCCCTATTGCCCGACTCACCGTAGTTCGAAGTGACTAGAGAACGGATGGAAGTTCTTGTACACACCGCCCTGCATAAGGCCGTAGTTGGTTGAACAACCTAGCCTTGATACCTTGTAAGACCATGCCGTTTGCACATTCAACCTGCCCATTGCTTCGTGGGTGTGCCACAGAAGCATAACAGATCTTGATGCCGAGTTTGTCACAGAAATCCTAAAAGATGCCGCTCGTGAACTGAGTGTCATTGTCCGTTATGATATGATTGGGGACTCCAAATAGGTAAACAATACTCTTGATGAAGTCTTTAGCTCGGTCCGCAGTAATGGAAGCAATGGGTTTTGCCTCAATCCACTTTGTGAATTTATCCACAGCGATGAATAGGTGTGTGAACCCTCCTGGCACCTTTTTGAATGGCCCGACCATGTCAAGCCCCCAAACTACAATGGGCCAAGATATTGGGATGGTCTGCAACTCTTGAGCCGATAGATGTGTTTGACGAGCAAAAAATTGGCATCCCTCACACGTCCGAACTATGTCTTTGCCGTCGGTAACCGTGGTTGGCCAAAAGAAACCTTGTCTATAAACCTTTTCGACTAATGTCCTTGATGCAGCATGGTTGCCACAGATGCCCGAGTGGATCGATTGCAATATCTGCTTGCCCTCTTCAAGTGTGACGCGGTGAATGAAGACTCCGGATGCACTTCGACGATAGAGGTCTTGTCCAACTACGATAAAGCTCTTGCCCCGACGTTTGGCCTGCTCGGTTTCGCTGCGATCTTCAGGGAGCTCGTCTTCCAATAGGAATCGGATGATCGGAGTCCGCCAGTCTTGAGAGACGATTAACACTTCCATCGGTACGGGGGTGGGTTCAGCCCCCAAATGCTCAGGATCAGGCTTTTTCTTGACAAATGGCTCTAATAATTGCTCGACAAAAACTCCAGTCGAGACCGCTTCTCGCTTGGATTCTGTGTTGGCTAGCTTGTTTGCGGCTTCATTGTATTGGTGGAACACATGTGTTATTTCCAGTCCGTCAAACTTGTTTTCCAGCTTCCTCACTTCTTGACAGTATGCCCCCTGTTGTCGTCCAGGCACTTCCAGTCTTTCACGACTTGGTTCACCACAAGTTGGGTATCCCCACGAACCACCAGCCGTCGGATACCAAGCGATATGGCAATACGGAGCCCATGGATGATTGCCTCGTACTTGGTGACGTTGTGGGCTGCTGGAAAGTGAATTTGAAGGACATATCTGAGTTTTTCTTCATTGGGTCATGTCGGTGCTTTATATCGGCAATAAAAATATGGGGCTACTCGTGAGACCTAAACTTGATGGATTGCAAAGGAACATGAGACGATTTATCCTAGTTTAGGCCCTCGAGGTGAGGTGATACCCTATTTCCAGCTGTTGTGTATTGCCTTTGAGGTTTCTCTAGTGAGATTGTATGAGTTATTCTTCTCCTTCTGCTCTCAGGGGGCTCCTCGCCTCCCCTTATATACTGAGGAGGCCGGGTTACTGTCACACCCAGAATTTCCATCCAAAATTCTAGAGTTTTATTGTGTGTAAATCCTTGTCCAGGAATCAACCGTGGCACACATGATATAATTGATAATCAAAGTAATTGTTTACATATCGAAAGTATTTATTACAGAGACAAATGGCACCTCACAAAATAATAAAGCTCTAGCAGCGGTAAATAACTAAGATAATGTGACGAAACCCATTCCACGGGCTTGACCGGGACTTCCCGCTTAATCCTTCAAGTAGTCCTCCTCGCTGAAGTACTCCTCTGAATGATGATTGTTGATTGCAAGGTGAGTACATGAAATACTCTGCAAGCCACACATCAAAAATGCAAGTGCACAAGATAACAAAGGATGGCATAATATGGCTCATTTTTGCACAAAAGCATTTAACAAAACATTTAAGAGGGTAATAAAACATTAGTCATTAAGCAATTTTGATCAACACTATACCGCTCACCAAAATGATATAGGCCCAACCACTCCAACCTAGAGCTAAACAATTTCACCATTTAACAATCAAGTTTAAGTAATATGGGATTAATCACAGAAAACATTGCTAGGCTCACCCTTAACCGTGGGCACGGCTATTCGAATAGTTTTACTTTGGCCAGAGGTGTACCAATTTACCCACAAGACACAACTCCACAACACATCTCTGTGCGCCTCGATACCACCACGGTACCTTGGAAAGGCATTGTGAAAGGATTATCCATGTAACTCGCACAATAGGAGAGCCTCCTGTTGAACCTTCGGTCTCCGGTAGGGGTGATCAATTACCTTTCCGCTAGACGGTCTGACACCCGAAGCATGGTCTTATTGTCACTGCCATGTGTGGACTTATATCAACCACAAACACGCCCTGGTGCCTCCTATTGAACTTGGCACACTTCAAACTCCTGCTATCCCATTCTAGCTTGTGGTTAGCATGAGTATTGCTTTGCAACAAGTAGTCTGTGAACTGGTCCTTAACTGTCACGAGCACGCTAGCAACATTCACAACCCTGGTGCTCGCAACCCACCATTTATCCATATTTTAGTGATCCATTAAATTAGCCTTGTACGACCATAGTCGTAACTAGAATCATCAATTCATGTGAACTAAATATTATAATCAAAGTTTAATGTTACAGCGCAGAAGTTATTCTATAATTTGCTAAACCTAGCTAAGCAGAGTCTTAGAATTATTCTAGCTAACCAATAAATAAAGCTAGCTAGTCACAATTGTCCCATAGGTGCAATGTTCAGTAATCAAATCAAAGGGGCCATAATCAAGGATTAGGGTTTTCCCTTTACCGATGACATTCCAAAATAAATGCAAGGTTGAAGGGAAACATAGCTTTAAACATGGGAACAATATGCTCAAAGAGGTGGAGGAATCTGCGTGACTTGCCTTGCTGCTCCTCACAAGCCTCGGAACTCTCCTCGAGAAACTGCGGCTCTTCCTGAACGTCGGCGGCTAAAGGCAATAAAGAAAATGAACAAAACAGTACATCAACACACAGGAACAGTACAGTATTATATTTTCAATGGGTAGATCTTGATTTTTAAAGAATTTTGCAAGTTGAATCACCCCAAACGGAGTTCATATGAATTAGTTATGAATTTTAGAAGTTTTAACCCTTTTAAAGGATTTGAAAAAGAATTAAACTGATATATTGCGTTATTTAAGAATTAAATTAATTCGGGAGAAAGGATTATTGTTTCATCAGAGAGTAAAAAAAAGGAATGGGCCGGCGGCTGAAAAGTGGTTCCCACTGGCAACAAGAGGAAGGGATGCTGGTCCATGGTAGACCGAGTCCATAGGAGTCCATGGACTCATCCAACGACTAGGATCTAAAGGGGTCGGATCGGACGGTTGAGATTAGGCCGGATAACAGATGGCTTGGATTAAATCCAAGTGGATCTGAGTTGGCACCTACGTGGCAGCCAAGTCAGCGACTAAGTCGGCACAGGTGACGGTGGCGGCGGCGGCAGCACAGGACCGGTGGTCATTGGCGATCAGCAGCACGACGACGCATGCCGAGTACAGGAACAGATAAAGGAAAACGCGGTGATGCTTACCGAGTGCTGGCTGACTGGGATTGGTGACGAGAGCGGCCGACGACGAGGTTTCGGCGGCGGCGATCTTCAGATCCTCGATGGCGGCGAGGTTCCAGAGGTCTCCAGCGATCCAGAGGCGGCGGCCAAGCTTCTTTGGACTTCGGTGAAGCTCACAGAGGCGGTGGCGACGGCGAGCGGAACGAGCTTGGGCAAGGGGAGTCAGCTAGGGCTAGCTAGGGCTCTAACTTGTGCACGGGATAGCTCTTTAGGGGTCACGGGCCTACTATATAAGGCGGAGAGGGGTGGAGACAGGCTCGGTTACGGCTCCCATGACGGCGGTGGATTAGGGATAAGAAACCGATTCGGGAAGCTTCGAATCCTGACATCCATGCATGATTGATCTCCAGTTTTCTTGGGCATAATGCAGAGGAGGTCAGGGGCACTATTTCCCCTCAACCAATTGGATGAGATCGAGGCCGAGGCAGCCGGATTTCACGGAATTGTGATGGCGGCACTCGGGAATGAACAGGACTATTGTCCCGAGCTTGGAGATGGAGCTAACAGGTGGGCCCCACCCATCGACGGGAGTCCCCGAGGAAGAGGCCACCGGGCCGGCTAGGCCGAGGTGCAGTGGGGAAGGGAGAGGGCAGGCAGGCCGACGGAGAGGGAACAGGGAAGAGGTTTTATTTTTCTTTTTCTTTTGTTTTAAATGCTGTGATTCAATTTAATTCACTAAAAATACTTCCCTTAATCAAATAAATCCCAGAAAATTCTAGAAAATAGATGATTAAGCGAAGAATTTTATAAAATTTATTTCCAAACCTACTTTGCTATAGATTTTTCTCTGTTTTTATTTATTAACACTCCTTGAGGATTTTAAGTTGATTTCTAAAATTCCTTTTTCACTATTATTTTTATATGGAATAATTTCAAGGTGTTACAGTTACAGGGTAGGAATCCCAGTCGGACTCTGATCAAGGGATTTCCTTCTAGAGATACAACGTACCCGACTTGGATTATATCCTTTCCTTATTGTACAAGGTAATATTCACCGAGTCCTGTTGCATCCCTAATCACATGGTTAGACCCATCCTCTGTCTGAGTGGCCTTAATGTCGCTCATGAGGTACCCGGGGCCCATGACCTCCACAGTAGCCCCTGAGACCTTCATAATTGAGTCACAGCTGATGCCGAGTGCTCATCCTCCTTAGTGAAGCCTTCCCGAGTGCTTTGCTCCCGAGTACTCATTATGCAAGTACTTCTTCTCCAAGTCCCGCGCTATATCAACTGGCAACGAGGCTATGAAGGGCTTCATAAGAGAATATGAATAGTGTGCACCGAATAGGCGCACCTATTAGGTGTAGCCCCCAACTTTGTGCTTAATTGTGAAACAACTAAACATAAAGTAAAAGATCTTTAATTTTGAAGCCTTTTCTGAGTAGTATACTACCCAGAAATTAGACTCTTCAACATCATGTTAGCTGGAAATATTTTTGCTCAAGGCAATTTTCGCTAAGCATGTAAACCGAGTACCACTTCATGGATTTTTAATCCAATATGTGGTCAGGTGTACTTGAGAGATACCTGCATCCCCAATTTTAATGGAGACCAACTGTTGATCCTTATAAGGATATATCCTCAATATCTGGTAAATAATTCAAATATCTGAACACATGTGTCCAGCAATTGGGCTTTCATGATGCATATCTGATTATTTAATCGATTTCTATGAAATAGCATATGTACGGTGATTTTAACACAGTCAGTGATCGACCCAATAGAGCATGCCATTTAGAAACTCATATCTTGTGGCCCAATACTAATTAGTCGGCCCAGGCCCACTTATCAGCACAAGCCTTATAAAGCGGGGGGAGAGAGAAAAGATTACCCCTTCTTCTCCAGTCCGCCAAATCGTTTCGCCTTCCAGCTCCGCGCCCAAACTTCGCGCTCTTCGCCTCGCTAGGTTTTGCTATAGCTTGCGCCCCCGCTCGAGACTTGCCAGAATCTACTCTGCCGCATTTGTTCCCAATCTCCACGAGCCATTCCCCTAAATTTCTCGCCTCCGACAATGCCAAGGGCTTCATTTGAGATCCCCGATATGACAGTTGGAGTCTGGCCGATGTCAGACTGCAGCCCGGAGAAGCTGAGGCTACTGGAGAAGCGGATGATTCTGCAGCAACAAGACATCATCCACTAGCACACTTCGAAAGGGGAGTCTATGTCGGCGCCCAAATCTGGTGAGACCGTCGCCTTCACTTCGTCTTTTGACCGTGGTCTTGCCCTCCCCTCCTCGGATTTCCTTCGCCAGCTTTTGTCTTTCTACCAAATAGAGTTGGTGAATTTGAATCCCAATTCTATTCTCCATATTTTGATCTTAGCTACCTTGTGCGAAGCTTTTCTGGGGCTCAAGCCCCACTTCAATCTCTTCCGGTACCTATTCCACATCAAGCCCCAGCCATCCAAAAATAAAATCCAAACCATCGGGGGGGCTAGACTTCAGCTTAGGAATGAATGAAGAAGGCCTATCTCAATGTTCCTCTGAAGACATCACTCAAGGGTTGGCACAGAGAGTGGTTTTATTGCTCAAACCTTGAACCCTCTCTACCCCCTTTCTCTAGTGCTCCACCAACCGTCCTACCAAGCTGGTCATCAGTGCCAACCTATGAAGAAATGGGGCAGGTATACCAAGCTGATGGAGAGGATCGACCATCTGAAGAGCATAGGGCTGACTAGTCCATGGGTGGCAAGGTGTTTCCTCAATCGTCGCACCAGACTACTGAAGGCCATGAGCCATTTCGGCTGGGACTACTAGGGCAAATATGACCCCAGCCGAGAATACCCCGATGCAGCCGACAAGAATAAGGTTACAGATACCTTGCTCGGCTTCTTTGTCAATGGGGTGGTGGAGACCGAGGACGAGGAGTGCACCCCCAGGCCCTACTGCAAGGGCAGGCCTCGGCCAAAGGTAACCTTGAAGATATTGATGCTAGCTTGTTATTCACCTGTGAGGAATATTTGTTGGTATCTGTTTTAGCTTGTTCTGCAATGCATGGCACATATATTGTTGAAATACTCGCAGGACTATGAGGAGTTTGATAATGACTCCCAGGATCAGCCAACCACAAAATCAAAGAAGCGGCCAGCCAGCCCTTCTGCCACCCAACCTAGCTCCAAGAGGGCTCGGAAAAGACCAATTGAAGACCTGGGCAAGAAGAAGAGCACGCCGAGTGCAGCACCAGGGAGCCTAAAGATCAAAGATCCTGTTAGTTCAGCCCCTAGGCCGCCAAGCCTGAGACCGGTGCCACCAAGCCCGAGGCCAGCGCCGCCGAGTGCCCTAGCTCTGCAATCAGCTGCTTCGAGCACCGAGCCAGCCACAGCCAACTCACCATCGCCGACTACCGCACCGACTAGCTCAACAGTAGGCAGCTCGCCGCCGCCGAGCAGGCTCTCGAGCCCGTCGTCGACGTCCTCAGGAGCACCTCTATGGAAATTCAAGAATCTTCAATCTTCTGAGAATCTTGAATGATGTGGTAGTGTCTTGATATTTGATATGTTGTGCAGGAAGCAAATTGATATAGATCCCAAGGGGACTATGCCACTAACTCCTACCACCGAGCCCATCCCAGCCGAGCTAGAGCCAATAATGCTACTTGCCGAGCCAGAGGCTGCCCCAGCTACTGAAGCTAAAGCAGTCCTGACAACAGAGCTACCAGCACCGGCCAACCAGGGAGTGGATGCTGAAGTTGCAGCTCCAGCCCCTGAGCCGATCCTCAAAGTCCCTGCAACTGTCGAGCTCAGGGACAGGACCCCATCGCCAGTAGCGTCAACGTCTTCTAGTGATAGTGATCTCCCCAGGCTCAAAGCTGCCCCACCAAATTACCCGAGGACATTCTTCTGGGTTACCCCCGAGGGAGTAGCAGAAAGCTTTGAGCACGACGAGCAAGCAGCACTAAGAGAACAAAGGAATCTAATGTATGTTGCAATCGCCATGTCTATGGGGATCCAGGTATACTGCGAATCTTGCCATGTTGAATGCTTGACAATTTCTGCAGATCGGATATTCTGCCTACTGACTCTGATTACCCCTGGTTTGTGCTGAGCAGAAAATTGTTGATCGCTCGGAACAAATGAGCAAGGTCCTAACCCAGCTTGCCCCTCAACTACAACAATTGCATCAGCTCCAGGTGGCTAAGGATGACCTAGAGCGAACCAGCCAAGAGAGGGAAGCGTGGCTGAGGGGGTCGGTAAACAAGCTCAGGGATGAAAACTGAGCCCAAGCTGAAAAGATCAGAAATAAGTCTTCTGCGTTGTCCTCCCGAGTGAATCCCAATTAGATTTCCCCAACATTATTGATTCCCGACTGCCTTATTGAATTTTAGCTGAAATCTTGAGTTCTTGACTATTTTGCATTGTAGCCCTCAAAGCTGAGCTGAAAGCCTAGACAAATGAGAGGGAAAACCTGGAAAAAGAGCTAAAGAAAGTGGAGAAGGCCAAAGCCAAGGTGAAGGCCAACTATGCCAGTAAGTCTCCTGCTTGACCATGATCTTGGCCCGACTACTTGTTGCTCCAACTGCTTGTCTTGGTTAACCAATATTCTTGCCGATGCATCTGAACAACCTCAAAAGCCAACGCCCAGGTTTAGTTTGGCGCCTTTGCGAAAGAGATTAAGATGATCAAAGGATTGCGGGAAGTCATTGTTGATTTCGTGAAGGCACTCCTGGACATCATGCAACCTCATCATCCTGGGACTAGCTCCAATTCCGTCACCCAAGTGGCCAAACGCCTCAACGAAGCCCCGAGTCTCTTGAAGAAGTACTCGTATGAGTGTGTAGCTATCGGCATTGCCCAAGCTCTCGCAATGACCAAATCAATCTACCCTAGGGTAGACATCGAGGCCATTGGTGAAGGTTTTGCCAAGGGGACAACTCCTGAAGAGGCACTGGAGCTAATCAGCCAGGTGAGGGCAACTGCGAAGGCAATAGCCAGGGACCTGGACATGTAAAAATAGAGCAATTATGCGGTCGGTGTCCACTGATGAACATGTATGACCTTTGTAAAGAATGCTGCCGAGTACTTGCTTATTCCGAGTTGTCATTAGTTTTACCAGACTACGTAGTCTGTGCTAAGTAGATCGAGATAAACTTAGGAAAAAAATGTTCACCTCACAGAGCTATACTCGGGCAAACTTAGCATAATCATTGTAGAACTTCATGACTTAGATAAAACAAGCTCGGATTTTATTAACAAGGCGTATAATACATGCAGCCCCCGACTCACTACTCAGTTGGGACAAGCGATGTAGTGAGTCAGAGTAAAGAACTTTATTCATGTATAAAAATAGAATACAAGACTGAGGTATAGAAAGGACGTAGCTGTTCTATATTCTATGATTTGTTGAGTAGGACACCGTCTTCTGTCTTTAGTCGCTAGGCGCCCGGACGTGTTATCTCAACGATAATGAACGGTCCTTCCCATAAAGGGGATAGTTTATGCCTGTATTTGGTGGTTTGTATTTTTCTCAAGATGAGATCTCCCACCAAAAAGGTGCGGCCAGGAACATGCCGACTATGATAACGACGTAGGCCTTGAAGATACCTTACCGACTGAATAGTTGTAATGTCCCTTGCTTCCTCCAACTGATCGAGTTCGACCAGTCGGTCTTCTTTTCATTTATCTTCTGAGTGGGCCCGAACTTGTGGTAAGCCGAACTCCAACTCGGTTGGTAACATAGCCTTAGTACCATAGACTAGAAAGAAAAGGGATTGCCATGTTGCCGGACTAACCATGGTTCTTAGAGACAAGAGAACAGATGGGAGTTCTTGTATTCACCGCCCTACATATGGTTGTAGTCGGACGAATACCCTAACCTTGATTCCTTGTAAGACCATGCCATTGGCACGCTCGATGAAGTCCATTGTCCATTATGATGTGGTTGGGAACTCCAAATCTGTAAAAACTACTCATGATGAAGTCCTTTGCTCGTGTTGCTATTATGGTAGTAACGGGTTTTGCCTCGATCCACTTTGTGAATTTGTCCACTGCGACGAACAAGTGTGTGAACCCTCCTGCCGCTTTCTTAAACGGCCCGACCATGTCAAGCCCTCAAACTACAAAGGGCCAAGAGATTGGAATTGTTTGAAATTCTTGAGCTGGAAGATGTGTTTGCCTTGCAAATAATTGGCATCCCTCGCATGTGCAAACTATGTCTTTAGCGTCTATTGTTGCAGTCAGCCAGAAAAAACCCTGCCTGTAAGCCTTTCTAACTAATGTCCTAGATGTAGCATGGTTGCCACAAATACCCGAGTGGATCGACTGTAGAATTTGCTTACCCTCCTTAGATGTGACGCAACGCATGAGGACTCTAGATGCGCTTCGACGGTAAAGGTCTTCTCCAACTATAAGAAAACATTTGCTTCAACGTTTAATCCACTTAGATTCACTGTGATCTTCGCTTGTTGTCGGGGTAGGTTCGCCCCCCCGACTGCTCGTCCTCTAGTTTCTTCTTGACTGATGGCTCCAACAGTTGTTCAACGAAAACCCTAGTCAGGACCACTTCTTGTTTGGATCCCATGTTAGCCAATTCATCTGCAGCTTCGTTGTATTGTGGTAATACATGAGTTATCTCTAGCCCATCGAACTTGTTTTCTAGCTTTCGTACCTCCTGACAATATGCAGCCATATTATTGTCGAGACATGTCCAGTTTTTCATGACTTGGTTGACCACGAGTTGAGAATCCCCACGTACGACCAGTCAGTGGATGTGAGTGATATGGCAATGCGGAGCCTGTGGATGAGTGCCTCGTACTCGACAACATTGTGGGAAGCCGGAAAGTGAATCTAGAGAGAGTGTACTTTAGTTTTTCGCCAGTAGGTCACGTCACCACGACGCCAGCCCCTGCATCGCCGATCTGTAGAGAACCGTCGAAGTACATCGTCCGCGAAGTCGGCTAGAACTTGAGACTTGATTGCTGTCCGACATTGAAAGATGATATCAAACGCTATCAACTCGAGCACCCATTTAGTGATTCTGCTAGTGGCCTCGCGGTTGTGTAGGACATCCCCGAGTGGATACGATGTGACAACAGTTACTTGATGCGACTGAAAATAGTGCACCAACTTTCGGACACTGATGAGTAGGCTGTGCAGCAGCTTCTGGACTTGAGGATATCTCATCTTGGAGTCGGCTAGGAACTCGCTGACGAAGTAGACTAGCCTCTGTATTTTCTGTATATGCCCTGCCTCTGCTTGCTTGACTACCAGCCCCGTGCTGACTACCTGAGTAGTTGCCGCCAGATATAACATTAGTGGTTCCTGGGGCATGGGTGATGCCAACACTGGTGGTAATGTGAGAAATTTTGTGAAGTCTTCAAAGGCTTTCTGGGCTTCAGGTGTCCATTGAAAATTGTCCGCTTTCTTTAGCAACTTGAAAAAGGGCATGCCCCGTTCACTAAGTCGGGAGATGAATCGGCTGAGCGTCGCCGTGCAGCCTATCAGCTTTTGGACGTCCTTCTGGCTAATAAGGGGTGTCATGTTCATGATAGCATTGATTTTCTCTAGATTGGCCTCGATACCTCGATGTGATACAATGAAGCTAAGTAATTTACCGAATGGAACTCCAAAGGCACACTTTTCCGGGTTCAACTTCATCTTGAATCTCCGAAGGCTTTGGAAAGTTTCTTCTAAGTCAGCGATGAGGTCTTCCTTGGCTTTTGTCTTGATCACCACGTCATCGACATACGCCTCCACGTTGCACCCGAGTTGAGTGTATAAACACCACTAAATTGCTAGTTGATATGTTGCTCCAGCATTTTTCGACCCGAACGGCATAGTGACATAGCAGTATGCTCCAAACGGCGTTATGCAAGAAGTCTTCAGGCAGTCTTCCTCCTTCAGGCTGATTTGGTGATATCCCGAGTAACAGTGTAGAAAGCTAAGTAGCTCGCACCCCATAGTTGAGTCGACCACCTAGACAATCCTTGGTAGACCAAACGGGTCTTTGGGGCATGCGTTGTTTAAGTCGGTGTAGTCGACGCACATGCGCCATTTACCATTCTTCTTCTGGACCAAGACTGGGTTTGCCAGCCAATCCGGGTGATAGACCTTTTTGATGAACCCGGCAACGAGGAGCTTGGTTATCTCCTCCCGAATAGCATCTTTGCGGTCTTGTGTGAAGCACCATAGTCGTTGTTTGACTAGTTTGGCGTCCGGCTTGGCGTTGAGGGAATGCTCCATCACCTCCCTTGGTACACCAAGCATGTTGGAAGGTTTCCAAGCAAATATGTCCCTGTTCGCCTGGAGGAAGGTGACGAGCTCGTCTTGCTATTTGGGGTCGAGTCCAGTCCAGACAAGTGCGGTTTTGGAGGGGTCGGAAGGGTCCAGGGATCTTTTTTTGTTTTAGAATCCGCTGAGATTCCCGGCTTAGCTGCGTTTTTGGCCGAATGTTGATCATCCTCATTTGTAGTTGCGGCGGTGAGTCGGATATTGTTACGCCCGACTACCGCTTTGTGTGACTGGGCCAGCTCGCAGCTCTCCTTGTCGCAGGTAAAGGCTTGCTTGACGTCGCTACGTAGGGAAAGTACTCCAGCTGGTCCTAGCATCTTGAGCATCATGTAAGTGTGATGCGGCACTACCATGAATTTGGCTAGTGCTGGCCGTCCGAGTATGGCATGATACGTGGTCTCGAAGTTGGCAACCTCGAAGCAGATGTTCTCTGTACGGAAGTTGTCCCACGTGCCGAACGTAACTGGCAGAGTTATCTGTCTGAGTGGCGTGGAAGACAGGCTGAGGATTACCCCGTGGAAGGGCGCTTGATGAGGACATCACTAGCTCAGATATGACCATAGCTACCTTATGTACTCATCAACCAAAGGTGCATGCTTTCTACTTAAGATTTACATGTTATATATTTGAACAGTCGTTACTGCACCTTGAGTTTTGTGTGTTCTCGTTTGCAGAGATACTTGCTTCGGTGAAGGGAAAGAGACCAAGCGCAAGAAACACATGGATGATCAAAGAAGTTGATTGGGGACTAAACCAAGACCTTACCCAAGTCTATTCCAACATTATCACGTCATTTTTGGTCCATAGAAGGCAAGAGATGAAGTTTTGCACGTTTTGGATTCGGATTCGGGCCTCCTGACAGCATCAACTTCAAACGGACCTAGCCGCTTATCCAGAAGGAATTTCGGGACCCATGAGTACTTGTTGGAAAGCTTATGGAGTCTACTTTCAGATGGTTTTGGTCCCACATCAAAATTCCTCCTAAGCTGTCCGAAATTGTCAAAACAAGACACGTACCTTTTCTAGTCCGAGTCTGTTTTGGGCCTTGGGTCTTGTAATTGTGTCGTGGGCTAGGCCCAAAGGGTGTGCGCCCTAGGATTAACCCTAGGATGTCCCAACTCATATATATTCAGTAGCCGTCATCGTTTAGAGGTGGCTTTTGCTTAGATTATTCTGCCATTGCAGTTTCACCATCTAGATCGGTTTGTCGAACCCCAACTTCATGTGCTAAACATTCATCTACAATTCAGATTGTGTTCTTCTTCCGTTCTTGTGAGTTTCTTCGATTGCTTGCTGGGATAAAACATTCGTGGTGAGGTCGACTACGTGAGAACGTGGTTGATAACAACTAGACGTGTGGGTGTAGCAGTTGCGAGGTGACGATCGCTGATCAGAAGCCTCAAAATGTGAACGTCTTCACGCCGCCAAATCGAACCTATCGGAAGATCGGGCACCCAGTCGCATCAAGTGGTACCAGAGCATCAGGTTGCCCGATAGGTATCATCTGTGTTTCCTTCTGTTAAGTTTTGTTTTCCCTTACCTAGAGTCCAGAAAACCCAAAAATTTATTATCACCGTGTTCTTGTAGTGTTAGGTTTATCCCCTGTCCAAACCCCTTTGTGCCTTTGCAAAATTTATTTCAGTTTCACTTTGTTGAGTCTGTGTCCTAGGTCAAGTTAGTGGTCGCTGGTTTAGAGTCACGTTCGTGGTATCTAGATCGAGCAGTTGCGTTGCGCGAGAGCCTACCTTGAGAGATCGGGTTCTGCTCGGTCTGACATGATCTTTTTGGGAACTCCGTGATGGCATACTATTCTGGTCATATACAATTCTGGTAGTTTCTTTCCTGTGTAGGTAGTCTTAACGAGTATGAAGTGGGCTACCTTGGTAAGTCGATCTATGACCACCCAAATCGAGTCATACCCGTTAGGCGTCCTTGGTAGGCCAGTTATAAAGTCCATTCCGATTTCTTCCTACTTCCATTCAGGAATTTTTAAGGGTTGTAATAGTCCTACGGGTTTCTGGTGTTCCGCTTTCACCCTTTGGCAGATATCGCACATGGCAACATATTCGGCGACATCTCGCTTCATCCCGGACCACCAATAATGTTGTTTAAGGTCTGGTACATCTTCGTACTGCCAGGATGTATGGAGTATGCGGATTCGTGGGCTTCCTTGAGGATAAGATTCCTTAGTTTCTTGTTGTTGGGCACACATATTCTCTTTTTACTCCATAGGGTTCCTTATTCATCTATCGAGAATCTAGGGGCCTTATCTTTGGGGATATTCTCCTTAATGGCCTCGATTTCTTTGTCTTCTTTCTAGGCTTCTTGAATTAGACTTTCTAGGGTAGGTTGGACTACCAGAGTGGCGAGTGTTCCTTTGTTTACCATGGTTATTCAGAATTTTCTAAGTTCGTGCCATAATTCTGATCAAGGCGGTCGCACCAAGGCGGGGTTGCAATAGCTTTTCCGACTTAGGTCATCGGCCACTACGTTGGTCTTTTCGGGGTGGTAGTGTATTCCTAGGTCGTAATCCTTCAATAATTCCAGCCATCTTCTTTGTCATAAGTTGAGCTCAGTTTGGGTGAATATGTATTTTAGACTTTTATGATTGGTGTATACTTCACACCGATTGCCGATCAAGTAGTGCCTCCAAATCTTTAGGGCATGTATTACGGCGACAAGTTCCAAGTCGTGAGTTGGGTAGTTCATCTCGTGTGGCCGCAATTGTCTAGAGGCATCGGCCACTACTTCTCCTTCTTGCATTAGTACGTGTCACAACCCTAAATCTAATTTCAGGTAATTGGTGTTATGCCCTACTGTCACTAGAGTGCACATTTAAAATTTTGCATTTTTACTTCATGCAAAATTAAAGTTTGCAATATTTTAAACTCGCCAATTTAAACCCTAATCAGCAAAAACCAAACCTTACCAAAAAGTGCATCAAATTGAACAGAAACATATGTGGGAAATATTTTATTCAAATGTTAGTTTGTTTATCATGAATCAATATAATTTTTCCAGAATTTATTTCATTAGTTTAGACCCCTTAAAAATTTCAAACAAGTTTCAGCCCGGGTCCTTTTCCTTGACCTATGTATTTGTATAGACTACGGATTTTTCTAAAGATGTTTGGTTGCACCTAAAATCATGGAAAAATTTCTGTAAACACTATCTCATATAATTAATCCACTGTAAATTTTACATGATTTTATCACTTAAATAAATACTTCAAAAAAATCCCTCAAATCAGCAAAACTAGGAAGCCAGCTAAAATGAATGGGTATAATTCTAAAATTCACCAAATAAAAATGAAGATTTATTAGGCAGTGCAATCCTACCAACAGGTGTGTCCACAAGAACCATACCATCACTAATTTTTTCTCATTTTAATTCCCAAAGAAGTCACATAAAATAATAGGAGCAAAGCCCTAGGGACATAAATCACACTGCAGAAAAACCGGATCAGTATGCCTACTTTGCAATTTCGCCAAAGATGAACCAGACATCTTCTAACCCTGAATTTTGGTCAGCAGGTTAAACACATCTTTCTCTACCTCCAATAATTTTCCCATAATTTATACTCCTCATTAACCTAGTGAAATAATAATGCAAAAACTGCATGTTGGACAGCTCACAAGACTTAGTTTCTGGAGGTTTCTCCTCTCTCAAGTCACTGACCAGTGGGACCCACAAGACCCTGGCCCACTTGTCAGTGTGTTTCACCAACATTCCTACCCATACTCCTCTCTTCTCCCTAGGAACTAACTTCTTGGACCCACAAGTCATAGAGTAAACCTAGCCAAATATGTGTAGAAAATTATGGTCTAACAGGTGGGACCCACCTTGACTACTGTGCAATGGGAGCACCTCAGCAGTTGCATGTCAACGTGTCAGCAGCCTGTTCTTCTCCCTCACAGCTCACAGAAACACAGAGGCATAGAGATGAGCTTAACCACTGGGAACCTCGACATTTTCACCTCAAAACGCACCAACAGAGTCTCCTTCCTTTCCTCTCCACGTTCCCACCGGAGAAACCCACAGAATCCCCAAAGATCACCGGAGACAGAGCCATTCTCCCTGCTGCTGAGAGTGTTCGATCGAGCTCGAGCTAGCTCCGGTGAGTTTCATCCCTTCTTGACCCCGAGAACGTGATCTACAAGCTTTGATCGTTCCATTTTCACACTTTACAGCCCTAGGTTTGCCAGCCAAAGTCGCCATGGCGCCGCCATCCCTGCTCTCTGCTGTGCAGAACCGCCGCCGGCGTCGCCTCGCCGTTCCGGCTGATGCAGTACACTGTCGACCGAGCCCTTGCGCCAACATCGTCGCCGCACCTCCAGGAGACTGCCGACCAGAGGAATTGAGCTGCGAAGCCCCGAGCAAGTAGATCGGCCGTCATCTTCTTCCTCTTCGGCCGTCCACCACCGCCGTCGATTCGCCTCAACCAGTGAGCCATCTTCCGATTCCTCGCTCTCTCACCATCCCTAGGAGCCCCCTAACGTTATAGACGTCATACTTTGGTCTCAAATCAACCGAATCAAGCCACCGCCGTCGCTCAGTGGTTTACCGCCGCCGCCGGACTATTTCCGCCATCGCCGTTGCTGTCCCAGCCTCGCCAAGACCAGCACAACCCTCAGTAAGCCTTCTGGTACCCCTTAAACACAAACGCATGCTTTGGCTCGGCCAGTTTAAGCCCATAGGGCGATTTGCCTCGTCGACCCGAAGTGCTTCACCGCTTGCGCCGCCGCTGTGCCTGGCTCCGGCCACCATCGGCAACGAGGCCGCCACCTACAGCTTCGCCCGAGACTCCTATTCACTTTCTATTTTGGCTGCGCCGTCTAAAACGCCGCCGTTCACCGTCGCCGCCGCCGAGAAGTTTGCCGGCCCAGCCAGCCTGCGCCTCCTCTGTTTTGGTGCCGCCGACAGATGGGCCCCAGCTGAGGAAAAATAAGGAAAAGAGAAGAAAAGATTAACTGTTTTAATTTCCAACAGAAAATTTACCAAATTTGGAAAAATCCATAACTATTTCATTTTAACTCCTTTTTGAGTGAAACAATTTTTTTTAGTTCTGTAAATTTGTGAAATTTAATACTGTCCAATAAAATATGACCACTTCTGTACAGAAACTACCTTTAGAAATTAAAGAAGCAATAATAACTTATTTTGTGCCTAGAAACTTGGAATATTTCTATAAAATCCATTATAAATCCTTTTTAGGTGAACCAAATTTCCTTGGATTCATAAAAATGTTCTCTTTATTTTTGTAAAATAAAAAGTGAGAACTTCTGTGTAGGACTTTTCTCTAAAAATGGAAATATCTTTTATATACCTCTATATAAACTAGAAATTTATAAATTTCTAGAAAATTCATCCTAACTGTTAAAAATATGAAACCACTTTTGTTTAACTCAGAAAATTGTAACCTTTACTGTGGACAATTTGTATTTGCTAAAGTTACCTCCCAAAATAGGCCTAAGTATTTTCTAACCTTTCTTTTTGACAAAATTGGGAAATTCATATCTAAATCATTTTAAATCAAATTTTAGTGAACCAAATTTTGTTAGAACTAGTAGGTTATGCTATTTTATATAAAAATACTTACCTTCTTGAAATCTTAATAGAAAATGTCAGTCAAATATAATAACTCAAGGTTACAATATAAATAATTACAAAACTGCCATTTTCAGTCTTCCTATCGTATTATTTTTGTATCTCCCAATCCAGGGATGCAAATGACTTGGTTCTTTCTCATGAAATCTTGTTAGGACATGCCCTACTTACTGTATTTATCTCAGCATTTATTGATCATTTTGCATAGACATACTTATTTGATTCTTATTTGCATATTCGCTTTTTATCGGTAGATTCAGACAATTCGGAGTACGTGAAGCAAGAACCTGAATTTGAGTGTGAACCATCGCAGCAGCAAGGCAAGCATCTAAGCATATTGAACCTATATTTTTAATAAATTGATTTGTTTACGGAAGTAATATCTATATGCATGTTTCGGTCTATTTAAAATGGGAAAACGGGTAGAGTCTATATGCCCTATTTGTATGCATTTCCATTCCTTGATTGTTGATGCCATACTTGTACCTTGTCACCACTGGTTTTACCTTTCATGTTTATATGTTCCGCTGCTATCTTTTGTGTTACTCTGTAATGTATCAGGGTGTGTAAACCCTCTATGTGATATATGTAACCCTGCTGCGTTTTTATCTATCTTTAGAGTACTTGTGATGTTTATCAATTGCTAAGATGAACATATGGGACTAGAGCTTTCCTGGGCTAGTCACACATTAGTAAGAATTTAGAAATGATGAGATGCATGGATGTTGATTCAACCGTAGACTATGTCCCCAGAAGTGTGTATCGCGTTTGGTCGCCACCTTCGTGTGGTTTGATGGGCACACTTCGCCGTTTCGGACTGGTGAATCAACTCTCCAAATATCTCTTTATTTCTGAATTCGGCGCGTTGGAATTGTGTTGTGAATAGGTAATGATTATGGCAAGGCTGCGATGAGGATAGATGGTTACCGCATTTATTCGGGTTTTTATTCGAGACCCCATCCATCCAAATATTTCGTGTTGTCGTAATAGTTACTCTTCACAATGCACTTCCGAGGTGCCCACATCGGTTGGTATCAGAGCAGTACTGACTGTAGGCTAGAGCTTAGCTTGGTGATTGCAAAAATATTTGCGAAAAGTTCAAAATGAACTATTTTTGGAAAAACCATTAGGATGTGTGATCCTTTTTGCTTCTCATCCCTTTCTAGTATTCATCCTCACCTTAGTCTCATTTTATCTCCTCACCTTGCTGTGATTTTATTGGTAAAACCAACTCTATGCTTGTCTCATTCAAATGATAGTTCGAAATGAAAGCCGATACGTCAAATGTGAGGAAATTACTCTCACTTTACTAAAAACAATGTGAAATTTTTTAAACCAGTGAACTAAATAGTGCTTTACTGCCTCTGAACCTACCCTAAATTTTCTACAAATTTTGGAAGCCTACCATTCAAGTTTCAAGCTAAATCATGCGAAGACCCGTGTTCTGGAACTCTGGACCAGCAGCTGTTCAAGATTTTCTACAGAGGGTTATACTTCTTATCTTACCTTACCAATTTTTCTGAAGACTCTCAACTATACCAGGAAGCCTCACAAAAATTTCCAAAATTTTATCTCTTCTGTAGCTCCCTCTAAAAATTCATGAATTGGCTGCTGTTTGCAGTCCTAAAAATTTCAGATTCTAGTCTTCTAAAAAATAAAATATGTAACCATGAAGAATACACCAAATAAATTGTTTAAGGGTACTCCCAGCTGAGAGACGCTCGCTACAAAATTACTTAGATATCTAATATGGCCATATGATTGTTGGTTTAATTAGATCTTCGATCTTTCTTTTATTTCAACAGGTAGTTTGCGATCCTAATTGTCCCTTCGCAGGAACGTGTTTGATTCTTGTTGATTTTTGAGGTTCGTGTTCAGATTGTAGGAGTAGTGTGAATTTACTTAGTTTTTCATTGGATCTTATTGAAATGCATCATAGCATGCTAGGCTAACCATATCGCCATTTCAGTACATTTGACGATTTCCTTCGTAATAGTAGTCCTATAACTTAAATCACGCTGATATGTTATCCTTCCCGTATAGCTTACCACCAATTGTAGTTCCCTTTGTTAATAATCATTATTCTGATTTTATCCGTAGGATGTCTCGTCCTCACACCCGTTCTCAACCACAAGAGACACCGGAGGGTTCTCGTCGCAATGACCCCGAACCACCACCGCCACCTACCATGGCCGATGTTCTAATGGCTGTGGAGCGCAATCGTCAAGCTCAAAATGTCGCGCTCCAACAAATCGCAGCAAGCATGGCTGCCACTGCCGCTCATTTCACCCAAGCTGCGGGCTAAGGTGGTCATCAAGCTGCTGGGGGGCTTGCTGATTTCCAACGTACACCGCCCCCAGTCTTCTCCCGCTCCGACGATCCATTAGATGCGGATGATTGGCTCCGCACCATCAAGCAGAAGCTAAATCTTGCTCGCTGCCCGGAAGCTGACAAGGCGAACCTAGCGGCCGAGCAACTTCATGGAGCTGCGGGTGAATGGTGGGAGAACTTTCTCGCTATGCAACCTGCCGGCCATATCGTCACGTGGGCGGAGTTTCACGAAGCCTTTCGTGCGGCTCACGTCCCAAAGGGCATCATGGACCTCAAGCAACAAGAGTTTCTCAATCTCACTCAAGACCGCAAGACCGTCATGGAGTATCTATACGAGTTCAATCACTTGGCTCGGTATGCTCCGGACAATGTCTCCACCGACTCCTGCAAGCAAAATCGCTTTATGCATGGGTTGTCAGCAAAGCTGCAACTCGAGCTTGCTGCACACATCTTCTAGGACTTCCAGGACCTTGTCAACAGAGCTGTAGTCGTGGAAAGCAAGATGAAGAATCTCGAGAATGAGCAAAAGCGCAAGAGGGTTGCACAGTTTCCAGCTACAGGAGGTTCGCAACGGCCTTGTGTATGGCTGCCAACACCTCCGCGTTTTCAGGCTCCTCCACCTCCTCGTCAACAAGCTTTCAGGCCACGTCCACCACAGCAACGATTCCCACCTCTCGTGGGTAGAATGCAGCACGGCCTTCGTCCGCTGTTTCGTCCCAATGTTACTTGCTACCACTATGGACAGCCAGGGCACTATTCGAGCAAATGCCCGAATCGTGGCCAAGGTGCACCAGCAAATGCTCCAAGACCGGCATATGTACGTCCGAATGTACCACCAAGGCAAGCTCCTCGGGGCCAGCAGGTCCAAAAGAGGGGCAAGGTGAACCATGTCACCGCCGAAGAGGCAAGTCAGGCACAGGATGTTATGATCGGTACGCTACTTGTTAACTCTCATCCAGTTAGCGTATTATTTGATTCTGGAGCTACACATTCCTTTGTCACAAAAAGTTTTGCTTCAGCCCATGAGCTTCCTATTAGCAAATTACAAGTACCTTTAATTATTGAAGCACCCGGTTCGAAAATGAGAGCCGAATATATATGTCAGGATGTAAAGATTGTTATTCAAGGGGTAGAATTTAGTGCCAACTTAATCCTTCTCCACACCAAGGGATTAGATGTCATCTTAGGCATGGATTGGCTGCACAAAAATCAGGGGGTCATTGATTGTGGCCATCGTCTTATCTCTCTTGTAAATGATACCAGTGAACCGATCTCTTTTGCTCCAAACAATGCTTCGCCTCAACTTCATACTCTCAAAGGTGCCACCACCACCGAGCTTGCTGATGTCCTAGTGGTGATGCCACCGGATCGGGAAGTCGAGTTTGTTATCGACTTGCTGCCTGGAACGGCCCCAATATCAAAAAGACCCTATCGAATGGCTCCTAATGAGTTAGAAGAATTGAAGAAGCAACTCTCGGAGTTGCTAGCAAAGGGTTTCATTCGATTGATTTCCTCACCTTGGGGATGCCCGGTTCTATTCGCGGAAAAGAAAGACAAGAGTTTATGGATGTGTGTTGATTACCGTCTGTTAAACGCAGTCACTATCAAGAACAAGTATCCACTTCCCCGGATTGATGATCTTTTCGATCAATTAACCGGAGCCCGTGTGTTCTCTAAAATTGACTTGAGACAAGGCTATCATCAAATTAAAATCAGAACTGAGGATATTCCAAAGACGGCTTTCTCTACTCGTTATGGCTTGTATGAGTATATAGTCATGATGGCAACGGGGTGCCCGATCTTCCGTTAGGTAAGGATAACTCTCGATTTGGTGGAAATTTGACACTCACGATCCGGCTTCTGATCACCAAGACCCGAACCCTACAATCGCAGTACCACGTCTCCTCTCGTTATCAACCGTGCGCTGCCTAGTTGACCTCGCCACGAAGGCTAATCCCTGCATGCAAATCGAAGAACACAAGCAAGAACAAGAAAGATTGCAACTCAATTGCAGCTGAATGATTATACTCTCGAGTTGGGGTCTCACAAACCGATAAACGGTAAAACTATTCAAGGACAGAATAATCTAAGCAAAACCCAACTTAAACAGCGGTGGCTTCAGAATATATATGAGTTAGGACATCCTAGGGTAAGGATTTGCCATGTGAGGGGCGCACTTCTCATGGGTTTAGCCCACGACACAATTACAAGGCCCAAGGCCCAAAACAGACTTGGACTGGAAGAGGTATATGTCTTGTTTCGACGATTCTAGACAGCTCAGGAGAAATTTTGATGTGAAACCAAAACCATCTGAAAGTAGACTTCATAAGCTTTCCAACAAGTACTTGTAGGCCATGTAACTCCTTCTGGATCAAAAGTTATGACCGTTTAAAATTGATGCTGTCTCCCAGCCCGAAACTGAAACGATCTCGGGAATAGGAGTTTACTTGCACTTGTTGTCTCCACTTCAATATGTGGTTTCTTGAGCTATTCTCTATGGTCTTCTCCCAGGTTCCTAAGAACAATAAAATAATCATAAGAATTAAATAGCATGCCATTCGTAGAAATATTCTCATGTAAGCTTAGGAACGCATTCACCTGCCGATTAAGTTGACGGGCACGTGCACGAGTAAGTGGTCCTTGGATCGGTTGCACATCTTGTTCATCATGAAGAGGTTGTAAGTGTGTATCTAAAAACATGATGCGCTCATCATCCTCCCCCTCTTGATTTGGAGTCGTCCTCGACTAAAGGTCATCTTCGTCACCCAAGTAAGGCTTCAAATCAACAACATTGAAAATATCACTCACACCATAATTTGCAGGCAAATCAATCTTGTATGCATTATCAAAAGGACCAGTAGCACGAGACATTAATTTTGACTTGCGCAAAGTAGGAAACCTATCCTTCCTTAAGTGTAACCAAACAAGATCACTGGGTTTAAAAATAAGCTCCTTTCTACCTTGACTACCAGCAAGTTTATACTTTACATTCGTACGCTCAATATTTTTCTTAGTAGTCTCAAGTAACTTAAGCACAAATTCAGCCCGTGTCTTAGCATCAAAATTTACTTTTTCTGAAAATGGTAAAGGCAATAAATCAATTAGAGCGTGAGGGTTAAAGCCATATACCACCTGGAATGGGCTCATCTTTGTGGTGGAGTGCAACGAACGGTTGTAGGCGAACTCCATATGTGGAAGACATTCTTCCCACATTTTCAGATTATTCTTCAAAACAGCCCGCAACATCGTGGAAAAGTACGATTCACCACCTCCGTTTGTCCATCAGTTTGGGGGTGGCAAGTTGTAGAAAATAGTAACTTCGTCCCCAATTTTCTCCACAACGTCATCCAAAAATGACTCAAGAACTTGGTATCTGTCGATGTTTTACACCGGCAATAAATATATGGGGCTACTCGGCGGATGGAAACTCGGTGGATTGCAAAGGAACACAAGGAAATTTTATACTGGTTCAGGCCCTCGATGTGAGGTAATACCCTACGTCCAGTTTATATGTATTCCTTTGAGGATATACGGTGGTAGTTCTGATGAACTGTATGGCCGTGTGCTTCTATGAGCTCTTCTGCCCTCATGGGGCGCCCTGCCTCCCCTTATATACTGGGGGACAAGGTTACAAGGTAGGAGTCCCATCGGATTACGACTAGGAGATCTCCCTTAGAGATATACGCACCCGACTAGGACTGTATATTCCTTTCTATACAAGGCGAAGTCTGCCGAATCTAGCTATATCTCTAATTACAAGGCTAGGCCCATCCTCTATCCGAGTGGCCCATATGCTTGTCATGAGGTACCCGGGGCCCATGGCACCACAGTAGCCCCCGAGACCTTCATAGTTGAGTCACAGCTGATGCCGAGTGCTCATCCTCCACGGTGAAGTCTTCCCGAGTGCATTGCTCCCGAGTACTCTTTGTCTGAGTGCTGCTTCTCCCGAGTCCTGCTTCATGTCAGCTGGCAGCGAGGCTATGAAGGTCTCGATGTAGATGTTGGAATAGTGTGCGCCGAATAGGCGCACCTATTAGGTGTAGCCCCCGACTTTGTGCTTAATTGTGAAAACAATTAAACATGAAGTCAAAGATCTTTAACCTTGTAGTCTTTCCCGAGTAGATTACTACTGGTACATGAGACTCTTCGGTATCATGTCAACCGGAATATAATTTATAGTCTTGCCGAGTAGGGAACTACTCGTATATAGGACTCTTCGACTTCATGTCAGTCGGAATGTGCGTTTATAGTCTTGCCGAGTAGGATGCTACTCGTATATGGGACTCTTCAGCGTCATGTCAGCTGGAAAGGGAGTGTTTGTAGTCTTTCCCGAGTGGCGTCCCACCCAGAAGTTAGACTCATCCGCATCATGTCAGCGGGAATGATAAATTTATAGTCTCTCCCGAGCAGTGCACTACTCGAGAGTTAGACTCTTCAGCGTCATGTCGGCTGGAGTAATGTTGCTCATGGCAACTGGTGGCCGCGCATATAGGCCGAGTACCACTGTATGAAAAATAAATCCATTACGTGGTTAGGTGTACTCGAGAGAGATACCTGCATCTCCAATTTTAATGAAGACCAGCTTGTGATCCTTGTAAGGATGTATCCTCGAGACCTGGTGGATAAGACAGATACCCAAACATATATGTTTAGCAATAAGGCTCTCATGAAGCATATCTGTTTACCTCATCGGTTCCTGTGGGTAGCACCAGCGCTATAATTTCAACTCAGCCTGCGGGCGGCCCACATGGAGCATGCTACTGTAGGAACTCATATCTTGGTGGCTGCTACCAAATAAGCCGGCCTGAGCCGACCTATCCAGCATAGCTCTAGGGAAGTATCATCCATCGCATGTCAGGATGAGTTTTTTGGTGTTGGTAACCACAATCAGCCAGAGAAATCCTTATTCGCAAGCCTTTCCGACTTACGTTCTGGATGCAAACTGGTTGCCACATGTACCCGAGTAGGTATGTTGCAGGATCTGCTTGCCCTCCTCAGGTGTGACGCAGTGCATGAGAACTCCGGATGCGCTTTGACGATGTAAGTCTTCTCTGACTTGGGAAAAGCCGAACAAGGTACCCGAACCTTGCATTAGCAGAGGGTTCGGCTGGTGACCCTCATGGGGCGTACCCTATCCAACAGAGTTATAGCCAAGCTAGGCACCCGAACCTTGCATTAGCATAGGATTCGGCTAGCGACCCTCATGGGGCGTACCCAACCTGACAGAACCATGACCAAATAAGGTACCCGAACCTAGCATTAGCGTAGGATTCGGCTGGCGACCCTCATGGGGCGTACCCTACTTAGCCGAGTGGTATACAGCCCCGACTGGCGCCGGGGGCCGATTGTTGGCTCGCATGGAGCGTAGTCGGGGAAGATGACGTCCCGACTGGCGCAAGTACTCGGTAAGTAGCCCTCATGGAGCATCCCGAGTGTATTTTGGCAGACTTGTCCAGCCCCCGAGCGTAGGAGATAGGCTCGCAGCCCTGAGTTCCTGTCACGCATATCCGGAGCTGGGCCTGCAATATAAAAATATCGGATGAGTAGCATCTGATGATGGAAATAATCACCCGAATAAAATGTATTTTACAATATATGTAAATACGTGTTCTTCCTCTTTTTGATATTAATTTCCTCGAGTAGTTGACCCCTTACGTTTAAGCACTCTGCCCGACTAGTCATAGCCCCCTAGCGTCGGGAGTTGGCTCATGGCTCTTTCCCAGGCACGCGTTTTGGGTGACTTGAGTTCGTCTTACATGGAGCAGAGTTTCACGGATCGAGATTTATGCTACTCGAGTACTTTTGTAATCATTTAAGAGCAAAACGGAAAAAAGTAAATGCGCAGCTTATACACCTATTAGGTGTAAGCGGCTGTGGCACTAGCAAGGCCCGAGTGAGGAGATGTTTATCAGAAAGCGACTTAGCTGTTCGGTATTTGGGAGCGGGGATGCCATCCTCGTGTTTGAGCTTGTGAGCCCCCGAGCATGTCGCTTGTTGTTCTGATAATCTTCAGTTGTTGAAGGTCGAAGGCGGTCGTGACCGACTGCCACAATGGAGCCGTCTGACTTGTGTTTGCGATTCCCAGCTTTAGTTGGGACCGCGTCGTCGGTGTCGTCCCGCTTCTTCTGTCAGGGTGACTTGTTGTCATCGAGGGCCTCGGCAACAGCGTGGGCCGAGTCGGCGTACTTGTTTGCCATGTCGAATAGGGCCTTGACAGAGTTGGGAGGCTTCCGCGTGAATTTGTCGATGAACGAGGTGTCTTTGACTCCTTTTCGAAAGGCGGCGATGACGACCTCATCCTTGATGTTCGGGATTGAGTTCCTCTTCTCAGAAAACCTCTTGATGAAGTCACGAAGAGACTCGTTCTTCCTTTGACGCAACTGATATAGGTCGTACTCAGAAGATGGCCTCTCGTATGTTCCCTGGAAATTGGTGATGAAACGTTCCCGGAGTTCTCCCCAAGAGCCGATTGATCGCTTTGGGAAGTCCTGTTAGCCATGTCCTCGCTGAGTCGGCTAGAGCAACTAGGAGGTAGTTAGCCATGACTTTGTGGTCACCTCCAGCAGCTTGGATTGCCAGAGTGTATGCTGTGAGCTAGGACTCGGGATCGGTCTTGCCGTCGTATTTTTCGATGCTTGTAGGCTTGAAACCGACGGCCAGTCGACCTGTTGTAGCTCCTGGTGAAGGCCGGTATGCCTTCGTCTTCATGAGGACTCCGACCCCGACTACGGCGGCGAAACGCTCGTGTGGAGGCCGAAATGCTCGTTCTCGTCTTCCAGTTGGCGTTGCTCGTCTTCTTCTCGTTCGCGGCGCCGAGCATTGGTGTCCTGCCGAAGATCACGCCATAGTTGGCCTCGGAGATCCGGTTGTCCGACGGTCACTTCGACGTTGCCGGTTGTTGTTTGGGTTGCCGAATGACGTTTGGCGTGACTCCGTGTGCAGCTGACTAGAGCCGGCCACTCGGCGTCGCTTTGAGGTAGACGAGACTGTCATTGGGGATGCCGACCGGTTGGTCGGTATGAGGGTATCTCCCGACTGTTGGTGCTGCTGACATGCAGCAGCGGTAAGCATGGCTTTTATCCTTGCGATCGTCGGGGTGGCCTGGTGATCAGGCCCAACCTGGACCGTGTCCAGTATTTATCGATGCCTGTAGGCCTGAAACCCGGTGGCCAGTCGACCTGTTGTAGCTCCTGAGTGAAGGCCGGTACTCCTTCGTCTTCATGAGGACTCCGACCTCGACTACGGCGGCGAAACCGCTCGTAGTGGAGGCCAAATTGCTCGTTCTCTTCTTCCAGTTGGCGTTGCTCGTCTTCTTCTCGTTTGCGGCGCCAAGCATTAATGTCTTGCTGAAGGTCGCGCCGCAGTCGGTCCCGGAGGTCCTGGTTGTCCCGACGGTCGCTTCGACGTTGCCGGTTGTTGCTTGGGTTGCCGAGTGACGTCTGGCTTGACTCCGCGTGCTGCCGACTAGAGCCGGCCGCTCGACGTCGCTTTGAGGTGGATGAGACTGCCGCTGGGGAAGTTGATTGACTGGTCAGTACGAGTGTGTTGCCCGACTGTTGGTGCTGCTGACATGCGGCAGCGGTAAGCATGGCTTTTATCCTTGCGATCGTCGGGGTGGCCTGGTGATCAGGCCCAACCTGGACCGTGTCCAGTAGGGTTACGGCTGCCACGACGTTCTGTTGTGGCGTGACGAAGACGTTGTGGTCGCCGACTTTTGTTTGGAGGTTTTGTTGCTGAGCGGTTCGCCCAGCCCTGCGTAGGCCGTCGTTGTGGGTGTGCAGGCGTCTTGTTTCTTCCTCCTGTTGTTCTCGCAGACGGCAGGCCTCCTCCTCTTGTTGTTCGTGTAGTCGGCGTGATTCCTGAGTAGGAGTAGAGCCTTTGGATGCCATGAAGATTTCTCGTGGCGGGGAGAAGCTTGCCGAGCTGCTGTCCGACTTAGAGTCGTAGTCCGACTGGAAGTCGGGGTCCGACTTCGAGTCGAAGTCGGGATGGTTGATGGGGATGAGTGTAACTCCGACCTCCCTAGATCCGATCTCGAGCGGCTCGGGGCCGTATCCGAGTCGAACTCCAGGGGATCGGGTTTGCCGCGTTGGACGTAGGTTGTAGATATCCGCGGCGTCGCCGAGCCCGAACGGGAAATTGACGATCTCTTCCCTTCTCGGCCCGATCTCGGCCGGCTCGAAACCGAGTCCGAGTCGAACACTGAAAGGAAGAGTTGTCCCTGGGCTCAGGCGTATAGGAGATCGCCGCAGCATGTCGTCGAAGATTGCCGCAGCGTCGCGTGGGCCGACTGGCGCGGAGTCGGCTAGTTCCTCGACCGATTGGATCGTGTCCGTGTCGGCCAAGGTGAGATTGCCGATCTGGTCGGCGATGACGTCGAGGCTTCTGAATGCGATTGTATCTCCGGGGGGGAGTTCGCCGCCGTCGACTTTGGTTGCTGGATCCATCGAGCTTGTAGATGTAGATCGCGCCGAGCCCCTACCTGGCGCGCCAACTGTCGATGTTTTACACCGGCAATAAATATATGGGGCTAGTCGGCGGATGGAAACTCGGTAGATTGCAAAGGAACACAAGGAGATTTATACTGGTTCAGGCCCTCGATGTGAGGTAATACCCTACGTCCAGTTGTGGTGGTATTCCTTTGAGGATTGATGTTTGCTTCTGCCCTCATGGGGCGCCCTGCCTCCCCTTATATACTGGGGGACCGGGTTACAAGGTAGGAGTCCCCATCGGATTACGACTAGGAGATCTCCCCTTAGAGATATAACGCACCCGACTAGGACTGTATATTCCTTTCTATACAAGGCGAAGTCTGCCGAATTTAGCTATATCTCTAATTACAAGGCTAGGCCCATCCTCTATCCGAGTGGCCCATATGCTTGTCATGAGGTACCCGGGGCCCATGGCACCCACACAACGTCATGCCGTATTTTCGGCCAAAAGAAGTGAGTAGCTAGCACATCCTCCGTCTTCTTCACTCCAAAATGTCCCATCAATCCACCTCCATGTGCTTCCTGCAAAAACAAAAGACGAACAGAGCTTGCAGGAACACATAATTTGTTAGCTCGATATAACAATCCTTCATTCAACACATATTTATTCCAAGTTCTTCCCGCTCAACAGTGATCATAAGCTTCTTTAAAATCCAAATCGGTAGCATATAATTCTTTTATTGTCTCCAATCCAAAAATTTTATGATCAAGTTGAGATAACATAGTATAGCGCCTAGGTAAAGCATCAGCAATCACATTGTCTTTGCCTTTCTTATGCTTAATGATATATGGAAACGACTCAATAAATTCTACCCATTTAGCATGTCGTTTATTCAATTTAGCTTGACTTCGAATATGTTTCAAAGACTCATGATCAGAATGTATGATAAATTCCTTTGGCCATAGATAATGTTGCCAAGTCTCTAATGTTCGAACCAAAGCATATAATTCTTTATCATAAGTTGAATAGTTCAAACTAGGTCCTGACAACTTCTCACTAAAGTATGCAACTGGCTTACCTTCCTAAATAAGCACACCTCCAATCCCAATCCCACTTGCATCACATTCAAGCTCAAAAACCATACCAAAGTCAGGGAGTTGGAGTAGTGGTGCATGAGTCAACTTCTCTTTAAGCAAATTGAAGGTGTCTTCATGTGCTTGTCCCCATCGAAAAGGAATGCCTTTCTTTGTGAGCTCATTCATGGGTGCGGCAATAGTGCTGAAATCTCTCACAAAGCGACGGTAGAATCCAGCTAACCCAAGAAAGCTCCGCACCTGTGTGACCGATGTAGGCGTCGGCCAACTCTTGATCGCTTCTATCTTGGTCTCATCAACTTCAATTCCCTGTGGAGTCACAACATAACCAAGAAAAGAAACTCGTTCCGTGCAAAAAGTGCACTTCGCGGGGTTACCGAACAAACGTACATCTCTCAAAGCATTAAAAACAACACGTAAATGTTCCTTATGTTCATCTAAAGACTTGCTGTAAATAAGTATATCATCAAAGTAAACCACCACAAATCTACCAATGAAAGTGCGTAAAACTTCATTCATGAGTCGCATAAAAGTACTAGGAGCATTAGTCAAACCAAAAGGCATTACTAACCACTCGTATAAACCAAACTTAGTTTTAAACGCGGTCTTCCATTCATCACCCAATTTCATTCTAATTTGGTGGTATCCACTACGCAAGTCTACTTTAGAGAACACAACAGAGCCACTCAATTCATCAAGCATATCAACTAACCTAGGAATAGGATGATGATATCTAATAGTTATATTGTTAATGGCTCTACAATCCACACACATGCGCCATGATCCATCTTTCTTAGGCACCAAAATAACAGGAACAGCACAAGGGCTAAGACTCTCACGTACATACCCTTTTTCAAGCAAGTCTTGCACTTGACGCTGAATCTTCTTAGTCTCTTCGGGATTGGTCCTGTACGGCGCACGGTTTGGCAACACAGCTCCCGGGATCAAATCAATTTGATGCTCAATTCCTCTCATAGGTGGCAGCCCCGGGGGTATCTCACTTGGAAATACATCAGCAAACTCCTGCAAAAGGTTAGTAATAGCAAGTGGCAAAGAAGGAGGCAAGTCCTCAAGTGTAAAGAAAGTTTCCTTGCAAACCAAAGCATAGCAAATAGATTCATTAACATTTAACTCAGAAATCTCAGATTTAGTAGCTAACATGGAAACTCCTTTCAACTTAAGTGTGTCTTTCCTAGCAGGTGGCTCTTTTTTCTCCTTTTTAGGTGGAAACACATCTTTAGCTACTTGCTGATTTTCAGACTTAGATTTTACTTCAGCACGCGCTATATCATCCTTCAAAATTTCAGCAGGGGTCATTGGTAGCAACTTAATCTTTTTGCCATTATGTGAGAAAGTGTACGTGTTAGTTCTACCACGGTGCATCACATCTCTATCATATTTCCAAGGTCTACCCAAAAGCAAAGAACATGCTTGCATAGGTACGACATCAAAATTTGCACTATCATGGTAATTTCCAACAGAAAATTATACTCTCACAACTTTACTCACCTTCAACTTACCACAAGAGTTGAACCATTGGATGGAGTAAGGCCGTGGATGTGGTTGTGTAGGCAATCCTAGCTTGTCAACCAAATCTGAACTAGCAAGGTTGCTACAGCTTCCACTATCAATGACAACACGGCATGCTCTATTGTGAACCATGAACCTTGATTGGAACATATTGTGGCGCTGATTTTGCTCCGCCTTCTCCATTTGAGCACCTAGCACCCGTTGTGCTACAATGCTCAGGTACTTGCTTGAATCTTCTGCACCTATGTGCTCCACTTCCTCATCGCTCTTGTCCTTATCACCTGCATTGTTAGTGCCACGTGCTAATTCATCATCCACATCACTAGCACTAGTGTACTCACCATCATCTGTAGCAATGAGGACTCTCTGGTTCGGGCAATCACATTGCATATGCCCCATCCCTTTGCACTTGAAGCACTGGATATCTCTTGTTCGCCCCGTGGAAGCAACCGATGATGCACTTTTTGCGGGTGCCTGCGAACGAACAGATTTACTCACCTCGGTAGTACGGGATGTTGGCGCCGATGCCTCTAATCGCGCCCGATTGGTGGAGGGTGTAGCAGTCCGACCAGTGGTGGTGGTACTTTTTCCGGACCCAAAGGGAGGCCTCGATGTAGACGTGCTTCCCCAATTGTTCCTTCTCAATGCTGCCTTCCCTGCAATTCCTGTTCAGCTAATATAGCTAGATGGAACAATCGGTTAAGAGAATTGTATTCCTTATATTGAATAATGTCCTGAATGTCACGTCTCAACCCCTCATAAAATCGAGCCATCTTATCCTCCTCTGCCTCACAACGCAACATTCCTATTTGTAGCTCCTGAAAGTAATCTTCTACAGATTTTTCTCCTTGGTCTAAGCGTTGCAACTTATTTTTCAAATCACGTTTGAAAGAAGGAGGAATAAACCTACTCCGTATTGCTCACTTCAACCTTGCCCATGTGTCAGGTTCTAGGCCAGTTTTAACTAGTTCATTCCACCAGATAATAGCAAAGTCCTTGAACTCACTAGTTGCTTGCCTAACCCTATGGACTTTAGGAACTAGATGGGAATTAAAATTTTGCTCTACGGTCATCTCCCAATCCAAATAAGCTTCAGGGTCATATTTTCCAGAAAATGACGGTAAGGTAAATTTAACTTTAGCAAAAGGATCATCGTTACCTCGCCCTTGGTGGCGGTTACCTCCCATACCTCGCTGGTTGAATCGCAGCTGTTGTCGTAGGCGCTCTTCACGAAGTGCATCATGTGCGTCGCTATTGTCGGCTTCCTCTTCTTCATTATCTCCGTCATCGTCAACAAGTGGTGGTGTTGGCTGACAGTTTGTTGCCAATTGCTCAACGCGGTGAGTGAGGGTGGTAATGCTCCCCACGATAGCCTGAAGGTCTTCCCGCATAGCATTCACAGTAGCTACATTCTCCTCAATCTTCTGATCCAGCTTAACGATCTCCTCTTTTGAAGCACAATCAGCGAAATCATTCACCTCACCTGCCATGGTTAGTAGAAAATAGGAAACAAACAGCACAAAAGTATTATCCCTATCAACTACTACTATGCAAGGATAGTGGACACTCGCAAATGGAAGCACCTTACCGAGCTCTTACAAGGTTCTGAGACTAGCGAGCAAGGAATGGTACAACCGGTGGCTGGTTCGTGATACCTTGAGGGCGTGATCCAGCGATTGCAAGGGTTGAGACCGTGCTGACCAGAAGTATTTTTGTGGACCTTGGGAGGCCAAAATATATTAGTGGCACACAATTCAATAACAGATAGTAATGCTGAAAAAATGTCCCAAGCACTAGTCCTAGTTGCTGGCCTAAACGAGTTCTAAACCATATGTGATAAAGCAAGGGCGACAAACAAGTATGAAAGGACAGCAGCAAAGAAAATAAGGACAAGGCAAAAACACAGCACAAAGCAACACACAGATGGCTCCCTGGTGTGTCCTAAGTGCTCCTCTCCTTTTCTCTTTTTTTTTCTTCCATACCCCTTTTTTTTATTTTTCTTTTATTTTGTAGATATTTTTTTCTCAACTAGGAGCACAGGAACAACAATCTCAGGAGGTGGCCGCTCAAACTGATATAAGACGTGGCCTGTGGAAATACACGAGTGTGCTTTAAAAAGCGTGCTAGGACTTCGAAGTGTGAAAACCCAATCTTCCGGCCTGAATTTTACAAAACTGATTTCGATGAACCCGACAAAGTCAGGGGGTAGTGGATGGGAAAGTTTTGATGTCTGTAGACTATTTATTTGCCTGATTTCGACTCCGTATGTGAAAGTTATAGCTGTTTCAAGGAAGGTCCTCCGTATCAGTGTTTTGTGGAGGCTGAAACAGAAACAGGTGGTGAGACCGGGGGATGATATGGTGGCGGTGGCTACTGGGGAGGTGGATGGAGATGTGGGGTGATCAAGGACATGATATATGACACTAAAACAGGACACACAAAGACTAACACTTGCACAAGATAGTTTGTATATGAGAAAACAGAGACAATGGTGGTGGTGGCTAGGGTTTGTAGGGGTGCGGTGGATGGGTCACGAACTGGACTCAAACACAATCTAAGCCAGCAACTGAACTCGACCTAGGACACCAACTCAACACTACGGACTCTGAAACAGAATTATGCAAAAGGCTAAACGTGGTTGTAGGAACAGGAAAAACCTACGACTACCAATTTTGTTTTTTGGCTTTTTCTGGACTCTAGGTATAGAAACAAAAATTGAAACAGGGCGGAACAGAATGATACCTAACGGGCAACCTTCGCTCTAATACCACTTGATGGCAACGGGGTACCCGATCTTCTGTTAGGTAAGGATAACTCTCGATTTGGTGGAAATTTGACACTCACGATCCGGCTTCTGATCACCAAGACCCGAACCCTGCAATCGCAGTACCACGTCTCCTCTCGTTATCAACCGTGCGCTGCCTAGTTGACCTCGCCACGAAGGCTAATCCCTGCATGCGAATCGAAGAACACAAGCAAGAACAAGAAAGATTGCAACTCAATTGCAGCTGAATGATTATACTCTCGAGTTGGGGTCTCACAAACCGATAAACGGTAAAACTATTCAAGGACAGAATAATCTAAGCAAAACCCAACTTAAACAGCGGTGGCTTCGGAATATATACGAGTTAGGACGTCCTAGGGTAAGGGTTTCCCATGTGAGGGGCGCACTTCTCATGGGTTTAGCCCACGACACAATTACAAGGCCCAAGGCCCAAAACAGACTTGGACTGGAAGAGGTATATGTCTTGTTTCGACGATTCTAGACAGCTCAGGAGAAATTTTGACGTGAAACCAAAACCATCTGAAAGTAGACTTCATAATCTTTCCAACAAGTACTTGTAGGCCATGTAACTCCTTCTGGATCAAAAGTTATGACCGTTTGAAATTGACACTGTCTCCTAGCCCAAAACTGAAACGGTCTCGGGAATAGGAGTTTACTTGCACTTATTGTCTCCACTTCAATATGTGGTTTCTTGAGCTATTCTCCATGGTCTTCTCCCAGGTTCCTAAGAACAATAAAATCATCACAAGAATTAAATAGCATGCCATTCGTAGAAATATTCTCATGTAAGCTTAGGAACGCATTCATAGGGCGATTAAGTTGACGGGCACGTGCACGAGTAAGTGGTTCTTGGATCGGTTGCACATCTTGTTCATCATGAAGAGGTTGTAAGTGTGTATCTAAAGACATGATGTCCTCATCAAGTCATGTCCTTCGGTTTGACTAATGCTCCGGCTTACTTCATGAACTTGATGAATTCAACTTTCATGGAGTATCTTGATAAATTTGTGGTCATTTTCATTGATGACATTCTCATATTTTCCAAGTCCAAGGAAGAACATGAAGAACATCTTCAACTTGTCCTAGAGAAATTACGGGAGCATCGTCTTTATGCCAAATTCAGCAAATGTGAATTTTGTCTAAAAGAAGTAACCTTTCTTGGTCATGTGCTATCTGAAGAAGGAGTTGTTGTTCTTCCTAGCAAAGTACAAGATGTGCTGACCTAGAAACAGCCTGAGACTTCCACCGAAATTCGAAGTTTTCTCGGTCTAGCCGGTTACTACTGCCGGTTCATCGAGAATTTCTCAAAAATTGCTAAACCGATGACCCAACTCTTAAAGAAGAATGAGAAGTTTGTGTGGTCAGCGGAATGCGAAGCAAGTTTCCAAATCTTAAAAGAGAGATTAACTACTGCTCCTATACTTGCCCTACCAGATATTCACAAGAGCTTCGATATTTATTGTGATGCATCTCGCCAAGGACTCGGTTGTGTGCTTATGCAAGAAGGCCGAGTTGTAGCATATGCTTCACTTCAATTGAGGCCTCATGAAGTGAATTATCCAACCCATGACTTAGAGCTAGCCTTGTTCATGCTCTCAAAATATGGCGGCATTTTCTTATCGGCAATCGGTGCAAAATTTACACCGATCACAAAAGTCTCAAATATATCTTCACCCAGTCAGATCTGAACCTTAGGCAAAGAAGATGGTTAGAACTCATCAAAGATTACAACATAGGTCTACACTATCACCCGGGGAAGGCCAATGTTGTTGCCGATGCATTGAGCAGAAAACCGCAATGCAATTGCTTGTCGGTAACTCCCCAATGTAAGACTATATGTTCTGAATTTCAGAAGCTTGGTTTGGAAATGGTTGATCATGGTTTCCTTGCTGATCTTGAAGTCAAACCAACTCTCTATGAACAAATCAAAGAAGCCCAGAAGAATGATAAGGGCATGGCACAAATTCGCGCCAAAGTCACGCAAGGCAAAGCCGATTGTTTCACCGAGGATGCAAATGGTGTTCTATGGTTTGGGAAGCGATTGGTTGTGCCTAGAAACCAAAAGTTGAAGCAACTTATTCTTGATGAAGCTCACAGCTCCCTTTTTTCTATCCATCCTAGTAGTATAAAAATGTACCAAGACCTTCGCCAGAAACTTTGGTGGACCCGAATGAAGCGGGAAATCGCACGGTATGTCTCCGAATGTGATAATTGCCAAAGGGTTAAAGCTGAACATTTGAGACCAGGGGTACACTTCAACCTCTTCCTATTCCCGTGTGGAAATGGGATGAAGTTGGTATGGATTTTATTGTTGGTTTACCGAAGTCACCCAAGGGGAATGATTGCATTTGGGTAATTGTTGATCGCCTCACCAAATCTGCCCACTTCCTTCCTATTAAGTATACTGATCAAACAAGCAAATTGGCGGAACTATGTCTCTCACGTATCATTTGCCTCCATGGAGTCCCAACAAGGATTATTTCAGATAGAGGCCCTCAATTTACTTCTCATTTTTGGGAGAGCCTCAATGAAGCCATGGGTACTAAACTCTCTTTTAGTACCGCATATCATCCACAAACCGGAGGCCAAACTGAAAGATTAAATCAAATTCTAGAAGATATGTTGAGGGCATGTGTTCTTGATTTTGGTAAAAATTGGGAAAGATGCCTTCCATATGTGGAATTCTCCTATAACAATAGTTATCAATCGAGCATTCAAATGTCTCCTTTTGAAGCCTTGTATGGAAGAAGATGTAGAACACCTCTCAATTGGTCCAAATCTGGAGAAAGACCATTCTTTGGTCCAAATTTGGTCATGCAAGCCGAAGAGCAAGTGCGAACTATTCGCGAACGCCTACGAACAGCTCAATCCCGGCAAAAGAGCTATGTCGATCGTCACTGACGTGAACTGATCTTCAATGTTGGTGATCATGTATACCTCAAGGTCACTCCGTTTAAAACCACACATTGGTTTGGAGTGAAGGGAAAATTAGCACCTCGCTATATCAGTCCTTTCCTCATTATTGCAAAGCGAGGAGCTGTTGCTTACATGCTGGACCTTCCCTCGTCACTCTCAGCTTTCCACGATGCAGGCCATGTCTCACAACTGAAGAAATGCTTACGGATTCCCACCGAAGAAACCAAGTTGGAAAATCTAGACCTTCAACCCGATCTTTCCTATCGAGAGCATCCGATTCGCATTGTTGATGAAGCTGAGCATATCACTCGAAATCATGCCATAAAATTCATCAAGGTCCAGTGGAGTAATCACTCCAAGGATAAAGCCACGTGGGAACGCGAAGACCATCTTCGCAGCGCCTATCCCTATCTTTTCTCCAACCCGTCGGAATCTCGGGGACGAGATTCTTTTTAGGGGGGGAGAGCTGTCATAGCCCTAAATCTAATTTCAGGTAATTGGTGTTATGCCCTACTGTCACTAGAGTGCACATTTAAAATTTTGCATTTTTACTTCATGCAAAATTAAAGTTTGCAATATTTTAAACTCGCCAATTTAAACCCTAATCGGCAAAAACCAAACCTTACCAAAAAGTGCAGCAAGTTAAAAGGAAACATATGTGGGAAATATTTTATTCAAATGTTAGTTTGTTTATCATGAATCAATATAATTTTTCCAGAATTTATTTCATTAGTTTAGACCCCTTAAAAATTTCAAACAAGTTTCAGCCCGGGTCCTTTTCCTTGACCTATGTATTTGTATAGTCTACGGATTTTTCTAAAGATGCTTGGTTGCACCTAAAATCATGGAAAAATCCCTGTAAACACTATCTCACATAATTAATCCACTGTAAATTTTACATGATTTTATCACTTCAATAAGTACTTCAACAAAATCCCTCAAATCAGCAAAACTAGGAAGCTAGCTAAAATGAATGGGTATACTTCTAAAATTCACCAAATAAAAATGAAGATTTATTAGGCAGTGCAATCCAACCAACAGGTGTGTCAACAAGAACCATACCATCAGTAATTTTTTTCTCATTTTAATTCCCAAAGAAGTCACATAAAATAATAGGAGAAAAGCCCTAGGGACATAAATCACACTGCAGAAAAACTGGATCAGTATGCCTACTTTGCAATTTCTCCAAAGATGAACCAGACCTCTTCTAACCCTGAATTTTGGTCAGCAGGTTAAACACATCTTTCTCTACCTCCAATAATTTTCCCATAATTTAAACTCCTCATTAACCTAGTGAAATAATAATGCAAAGACTGCATATTGGACAGCTCACAAGACTTAGTTTCTGGAGGTTTCTCCTCTCTCAAGTCATGGGACCCACAAGACCCTGGCCCACTTGTCAGCCTTACTACAGCATGGGACAGTGTGTTTCACCAACATTCCTACCCATACTCCTCTCTTCTCCCTGGGAACTAACTTCTTGTACCCACAAGTCATAGAGTAAACCTAGCCAAATAAGTGTAGAAAATTATGGTCTTACAGGTGGGACCCACCTTGACTACTGTGCAATGGGAGCACCTCAGCAGTTGCATGTCAACGTGTCAGCAGCCTGTTCTTCTCCCTCACAGCTCACAGAAACACAGAGGCATAGAGATGAGCTTAACCACTGGGAACCTCGACATTTTCACCTCAAAACGCACCAACAGAGTCTCCTTCCTTTCCTCTCCACGTTCCGACCGGAGAAACCCACGGAATCCCCAAAGATCACCGGAGACAGAGCCATTCTCCCTGCTGCCGAGAGTGTTCGACCGAGCTCGAGCTAGCTCCGGTGAGTTCCATCCCTTCTTGACCCTGGGAACGTGATCTACAAGCTTTGATCGTTCCATTTTCGCACTTTACAGCCCTAGGTTTGCCAGCAAAAGTCGCCGTGGCGCCACCGTCCCTGCTCTCTGCTGTGCAGAGCCGCCACCGGCGTCACCTCGCCGTTCTGGCCGATGCAGTACACCGTCGACCGAGCCCTTGCGCCAACATCGTCACCGCACCTCCAGGAGACCGCCGACCAGAGGAATTGAGCTGCGAAGCCCCGAGCAAGGAGATCGGACATCATCTTCTTCCTCTTTGGCCGTCCGCCGCCGCCGTCGATTCGCCTCAACCACTGAGCCATCTTCCGATTCCTCGCTCTCTCACCATCCCTAGGAGGCCCCTAACGTTATAGACGTCTTACTTTGGTCTCAGATCAACCGAATCAAGCCACCGCCGTCGCTCAGTGGTTTTCCGCCGCCGCCGGACTATTTCCGCCGTCGCCATTGCTGTCCTAGCCTCAGTCAAATATAATAACTCAAGGTTACAATATAAATAATTACAAAACTGCCATTTTCAGTCTTCCTATCATATTATTTTTGTATCTCCCAATCCAGGGATGCAAATGACTTGGTTCTTTCTCCTAAAATCTTGTTAGGACATGCCCTACTTAATGTATTTATCTCAGCATTTATTGATCATTTTGCATAGACATATTTATTTGATTCTTATTTGCATATTCGCTCTTTATCGGTAGATTCAGACAATTCGGAGTACGTTGAGCAAGAACCTGAATTTGAGTGTGAACCATCACAGCAGCAAGGCAAGCTTCTAAGCATATTGAACCTATATTTTCAATAAATTGATTTGTTTACGGAAGTAATATCTATATGCATGTTTTGGTCTATTTAAAATGGGAAAACGGGTAGAGGCTATATGCCCCATTTGTATGCATTTCCATTCCTTGATTGTTGATGCCATACTTGTACCTTGTCACCACTGGTTTTACCTTTCATGTTTATATGTTCCGCTGCTATCTTTTGTGTTACTCTGTAATGTATCAGGGTGTGTAAACCCTCTATGTGATATATGTAACCCTGCTGCGTTTTCATCCATCTTTAGAGTACTTGTGATGTTTATCAATTGCTAAGATGAACATGTGGGACTAGAGCTTTCCTGGGCTAGTCACACATTAATAAGAATTTAGAAATGATGAGATGCATGGATGTTGATTCAATCGTAGACCATGTCCCCAGAAGTGTGTATCGTGTTTGGTCGCCACCTTCGTGTGGTTTGACGGGCACACTTCGCCATTTCGGACTGGTGAATCAACTCTCCAAATATCTCTTTATTTCTGAATTCGGCGCGTTGGAATTGTGTTGTGAATGGGTAAAGATTATGGCAAGGCTGTGATGAGGAAGGATGGTTACCGCATTTATTCGGTTTTTATTCGAGACCCCATCCATCCAGATATTTCACATTGTCGTAATAGTTACTCTTCACAATGCACTTCCGGGGTGCCCACGGTACGCATCCGAGCCCTTGTCGAGAGGCATCACAGTATACTTCGAAATCCTTCCGGATATCAGACAAGGTTAGGACAGGGGCGGTGGCCAACCTTCTTTTTAATTCTTGGAAGCTTTTCTCGCAAGCTTCTGTCTATTCAAACTTCTTTTCCTTCTTTAGTAATTCGGTCATAGGTTTTGCTATCTTAGAGAATCCTTCGATAAATCTTCGGTAATATCCAGCTAAATCTAAAACGCTTCTGATTTTAGTGATCAAGGCTGGGGATTTCCAAGCAAGGACAGTTTCGATCTTACTTGGGTCTACTTCTACTCCTTGGGCTGAGATGACGTGCCCTAGAAAAGCCACTCGATTCATCCAGAACTCGCACTTCGAGAATTTGGCGTACAACTGGTGCCTTCTCAATTTCCCTAGGACCAGTCTCAGGTGCTCGGCATGTTCTTACTCGTCCTTGGAGTAGATGAGGATATCATCTATAAACACCATGACGAACTTGTCGAGGTACTCCATGAATACCTTATTCATTTGGTTCATGAAGTATGCTGGGGCATTGGTGAGTCCGAACGACATAACCGTATACCCGTGTAGACCATATCTCGTGGAGAAGGCAGTCTTGGGTATATCTTGTGGCCTAATCTTCAATTGATGTTATCCGGTTCTCAAATCTATTTTAGAGAACATGGCAGCTCCTTTGAGTTGATCAAACAAGTTGTCGATCCGAGGTAACGGGTACTTGTTCTTTATGGTTACCTCGTTCAAGGCTCGATAATCTACGCACATCCGTTGAGTTCCATCCTTTTTCTTAACCAGGAGCACTGGGGCTCCCCATGGGGATGTGCTTGGTCTGACGAAACCTTTAGCCTCTAACTCTTCTATTTGTTTCTTAACTTTGGCCAGTTCATTTGTAGCCATTCGATATGGTCACTTGGATATGGGTGCGGTTCCTGATGCCAATTCAATGGAAAACTCTAATTCCCGATCTGGTGCCATCCTAGGGAGGTCCTCAGGGAACACATCGGGGTACTCACTTATGACTAGCACACTTTCCAAGCTGGTAGCCTGAAGGCTAGTTAGAACTGGTCAGGTCTTTTGAGTTCTTGAAGGGGTAAACTTTACTTCTTGCCCATTGGGTCCTTGTAGGGTTATGGTTTTATCGGCATAGTTTATTTGTCCTTGGTGTTCAACCAACCAGTCCATTCCTAGGATTAAGTCTAATTCTTGGGATTCTAGGATGATGGGGCTGGCTAGGAATCGAACCCCTTCTATTTTGAGGGTTACTTTTGGGCATGATAGATCTGACCTCATCTCCCTTCCTAGGGAGTGTACGATCATCGATACCCTCAAGTCTCGGGTTTCCCAACCATGTTTGTTCACCAAAGCCCGAGAGATGAACAAATGGGAAGCTCCCGAATCAAATAAAACAACTGCGGGTATGGAGTTAAGGAGAAACGTACCCATGACCACATCTAGGGCTTCCTGAGCTGTATCTAGCTGGATGTGGTTCACTCGGCCCCTTCCAAAGGCTAGAGTCGTACGAGAAGCTTGCCCGCTGACTTGTGGAGTAGTCCTTCCTAGTGCAGGTGCAGGAGCTCTAGCAGTACTGACGTTGGATTGTGTTGGTGCGATAGCCTCCTTGTTCTTAGGGCAATCCTTGGCATAATGCCCGTAGTCGTGACAAGCGTAGCACCTTATTCCAGCAAGATTAGCAGGGTTTCTTGGCTGGGTATTGGTTGGGGCAGGATTACTTCCCCTGGAACTCGAGGTGAAGCTACTTGGTCGAGGTTGTGGTGGCATTGGTGGGCGGGGTGTGCACCCAATGGGTCGACTGTATTGTGGGACAGCCGGATGATATTGGGTTGGCTGAGTCATTCTCGGTCATTGCCTACCACGAGGGTTTAATCCGGAATGAGCCATCTTTCTCTTTCGATAGTCATCGGCTTCCTTGCGGGTGTCTTCCATCATCAAGGCCTTGTTAATCATTTGCTGGAACGTGGGGAAATCATGACTTATAAGCTGAATCCATATTCCCACGTTCATTCCCTTAAGGAAGCGTCAGATCTTCTTTTTATCCGTGTTTACCTCTTCTGTAGCGTACCGAGCCAACTTATTGAAACGGCTCAAGTACTCGTTTATGCTTAAGGATCCATACTTAAGTTGCTCAAACTCAACTTTCTTCATGTTGATAACGCTTTCGGGCATGTAGGTTGCCCAAAAGGCGGTTGCAAACTCATCCCATGTGATGGTCGAGCAATCCTCATGGGCGGCGCAGTAATTATCCCACCAATCCGCGGCAGGTCCCCTCAGTTGGTGTGCCGCGAATAGCCTTTTCTTGATGGGAGTGCACTGTATCAAGTTATGTTTCCGTTCTACATCTTTAAGCCAATCATCGGCTTCTGTTGGTTCAGTGGTTTGGGAAAATTCCGGAGGACGGGATCGGAGGAACTCTGTGAGTTTAGCCCTTCCATTTGGTAGAGCTTGTGGGGCTTGCTGAGGATTCTGTTGGAGTATGGCTAGACTCTGAGCTATGCCCTGCAGAATTTGCGTTTGGATAGCTAGGATTTGCTGTGGGTCTATGTTTAGTGGTGGGGGTGGAGGTAAGTCTTGTTGGACTGGGTCGGGGTAAGGGAGCGAGTTCACGTTGTTTTCAGACCCTTGTTCTTGATCTTGTGGGCTATGTCCTCGGTTCCGAACTGGCACTTGGTCATCCTCATATCCATATCGGGCCGGAGTACGCCTTTGTCGTTGGTTGCGGCGGCCATCTATGGGGAAGAAGGGAGGAGAATAATGAGGGAAAGGAGTAAGGAAGAAGGAAACAGGCACAAACTAATTTTAAAACATAGGTACTTTATTTATATACAAGAGGGGTGGTCAAGTAGCATGGACTGGACGCACACCATACAAGATACGGACTACCATACATAACACACACACGCACTACTCACCACGACTCTTAAGGAGTTGGTGACAATACAAAAGGTCTGACGCCCACTATTTACATCCTACTACCATACACTGCTGCTGCTCTACTCCTGCTCCTCGCTCTCGATCATCATATGCTCAGAAAGGTCCTCCTTGGACAGGACAAGAAGGTGAGAGGACGGAAGGGTAGGAGCAACTGACAGTGGAATGGCAGGAATAGGTGCTGGAGCTGGTGCGGGGGTGTCGGCTGGAGTAGTGGTGGTGGCTAGGGTAGCAACTGGGCGAGGAGTAAACTGCGCAAGGTACTCGCGCGCAGTCATGCGGCGTCGGTGACGAGGTGAAGAAGAAGGTGGAGTCGGGGAGGAACTCTGGGAACTAGTGGCATATCCCTCAGTGGGGTCAGGAAAGTCGGAGGAGTGGGCAGAAGTCAAGGTGTGTGGGGATGGAGGGATGCAGTCTTGGAGGGTGTGGTAATGTCTCTCGACGTTGCGGTATGCCTCTAAGAGTCGGCAGTACTGGTGGTCTAAGGCGGTGGTCATCTCGACAAAACGAGTCAGAGAAGGAGATGACTCACGGCAAGTGCAAGGGTAGATGCTAGTGGAGGATCCACTAACTCGGTGGGGATGAAGGCGAAAACAAGAAGAATCAAGGAGAGGGTAGTACTGGTCGCAGAGACAACGAATGGCCGTGAAGGCCACGTCCTGGTAGGCAAGCTAGAGTGTAGGCCTCACCATCACGAAACGGTGATAGCGTAACTCAAGACGGAGGGGGTGGAGGTGGAGGGTTAGGCGGCAGCGGGGAGGTACGGTGGCGATGGTGAAACCTGCGAACTGTGGAGTGGAGTATCCGAGGTAGTGAGCCAAGTCTCGGAGAATCTCAACAAAGCCTTCCTGGCCTTCACCGTAGGAGAGGTGAGTGCTGCTAGCGGCCATCTACAATTTGAAAACAAGAAAAGGGGTTAGTAAAATTTTTCAAAACTCTACTAAGGGAAGGAAAGAAGTAAGAAAGTCTTAAGTTTTTGCAAATATTTTTTTAGAACGTATCGTCCTTAGGGCCTTCCTAATGTGGGGGTTTCGTTCCTAGGGGCCAAACCTAGCCTCTGATACCACCTCCGTAACGCCCCTTTCCCGTTAACCCGTACAAGTTAACAGAGGAGGAACGCCATTACCTGTAATACCTGTACCATTCCCAGGAGACCAGCTAGTACAGGACATCGGTGGATCATTATCAAACCTGTTTTCCTCAATATACATAGTCCTTACATAAGTTGTAGCCTCAGACAGAACCCAAGACATACAATGATACATTACAAAAGTAGGCAACGTAAAAACACGGGTAGACCTATTACCCACAAGCAAAGCTTGGGACCTAGATCGAAACCCTAAAACTCTTCATACTCGACTTGATCCTGATAATACTGGCTGAGGGTGGGGTCTTCATCTTCATAGACTTCTGAGAGAAAGTAAGCAAGGGTGAGTACACGAGGTACTCAGCAAGTCACAGAAATTAGGTGGCATGCAAGGGTTAGCAAGGGAGGTAAGGGTTATTTTGCAAAAAGTAGTATTCAAAGATTTTGTGGGTTTTTAAAAAAAAATCTAAGTGTGCTCTTTGAGTTGTCGGAAAGAAGCTCACGCTTCAATTCATTCCATGAGTTGCTTTGCAACAACTCACCTCAGTTAAGTTAGTCGGGAAGAGACTCACGTCTCAATCCATTCCACAAGTCTAAGACTTGTCACAAATTCCGATTCAGAGTGTACCATCCTCCAGTACCTCCATTTAGGTGGATTCTTTGTTTTAAACTTGTCACTTAACTCAGACCACTCAACTACAGTGTCATCCAACACCCCGGGTCACATAGGCCTGTTTCAAGCCACACAGGCTGTCCATCAGTCACGCAGACCGATCCTAGTAACGGTTCCCAACCTGTAAAACAATTGTACAGATATTTATAAAATAAAATCTACGCTAGAGGAATCACTTTACATTCGCCCGTAACCATGGACACGGCTGTTAAACAGTTTATAGACCTTTGCAAATGGTGCACGCTTTCCCACACGACGCAAGCTTACTCCCTCACTGGCCAAGTGGGGAGGTTTGCGACAAGGCCTTTCTAGAGCCATCCTAGGATAGCACATTGCCCTATAAGTGGGTCCTCTCAACCAAGTACTAGGAACTCATTTCCCGTACTCAGGGATGGGGGTATATCGCCCTCTTGGCACCCAGCCAATCCCACATTTATTAGCAACCAAAAATGATCCTGGGAACACTAGTTACTCAGCCACAGGTGTCCCATTCCACCCGTGTGGTCGCACTGTTATATGCTAAGTGGAAACGGTCCTTAAATGTCACGTGAAGTTGGAGCCACACAGGCAGCGACGACTCATGACCAAGTTTTGTAAAGCTATTTTATTTCGCAAATACTCGACCAAGGGTGCCGAGGTTTAAAATTATTTTACTTAAACCTTGGTTTTCCCATCGTCATATTTTTAGATAGATAAAATAGAATCATCGGTATTCGTACTGAAGTACGAATACCAAGATGACAAGGTTACAAAGGACAGGGTAACAATTAGTCAAGGAGGGTAATATGCAGCAAATAGGTTAGCCCTGCGAGATTCGATTACGAATCATGGCCGATAATAGTCGTGTTCCTAATTATGCAAGTTTTAGGAATTAAAATAAAATTTTTAAATCATAGGTCCAATATGGTCAAGGGTGACTTGCCTTGCTCTTGGTCCTGCGAGTCTTCGACAAAATCTTTCTTCGGTGACTCCTTGGGAACTGTTTCTACGCGTCGCAAAAAGAAAATAGGCAAAAACACCAAGAATCAGAACCTATCTCATACAACTAATAGTGCCAGTGTGTACATCTCATTTTTAGAAAAATTTTGAGAGTTGAACGGACTCAAATGGAGCTACGGTTTAAAAGTTATGAATTTTCAAAGTTTGAGTCAATTTCTTGGAAAAAAAGGATTAAAATTGTTTAAGGAAACAAAAGGAATAAAAAGAAAAAATAAAAGAAAATTGCTTAGAGACTGACAAGTGGGGTCCTCGGGTCAGAGAGAGAAAGGCGTTGAGGATGACATGTGGGGCCGGTTAAAATAGTAAGGAGAGACAAGATAGAAAGGCTGACAGGTAGGACCAATGCAACAGTGAGGAAGAGAGAGGATGGGGGGACTGACGAGTGGGGTCGAGGGATGGGCGTTGACGGGTGGGGTTGGCTTGTCAGTGTCTGGGGAAGGGGGTGCCGCGTGTATCTAGTGTGGCCCACATCTACTGACGTGGCGCCCACGTGGCCATGCCACGTCGGCTCAGTTCGACCGGGCTGCCCCTCCTGGTAGATCGACGGCGGACGGTCGCCGGAGTCGATCTCGTCGGCGGCGATGACACTCGGCGAACGGCCTATGGCAGAGGAGAGCGGAGGAGGAGGTGTGGGTGCCATGGGCCCCGGGTACCTCATGACAAGCATATGGGCCACTCGGATAGAGGATGGGCCTAGCCTTGTAATTAGAGATATGGCTAAATTCGGCAGACTTCGCCTTGTATAGAAAGGAATATACAGTCCTAGTCGGGTGCGTTATATCTCTAAGGGGAGATCTCCTAGTCGTAATCCGATGGGGACTCCTACCTTGTAACCCTGTCCCCCAGTATATAAGGGGAGGCAGGGCGCCCCATGAGGGCAGGTTGAGTTGGTTCACCAGAATCACCACCACAATTCCTCAAAGGAATACATACAAACTGGACGTAGGGTATTACCTCACATCGAGGGCCTGAACCAGTATAAAATCTCCCTGTGTTCCTTTGCAATCCACCGAGTTTACATCCGCCGACTAGCCCCATATATTTATTGCCGGTGTAAAACATCGACAGTTGGCGCGCCAGGTAGGGGTTTCGGCGCGATCTACATCTACAAGCTCGATGGATCCAGCAACCAACAGCCGCTTTCTGATAAACATCTCCTCACTCGGCCTTGCTAGTGCCACAGCCGCTTACACCTAATAGGTGTACAAGCTGCGCATTTAATGTTTTCCGTTTTTGCTCTTAAATGATTACAAAAGTACTCGAGTAGCATAAATCTCGATCCGTGAAGCTCTGCTCCATGTAAGACGAACTCAAGTCACCCAAAACGCGTGCCTGGGAAAGAGCCATGAGCCAACTCCCGACGCTAGGGGGCTATGACTAGTCGGGCAGAGTGCTTAAACGTAAGGGGTCAACTACTCGAGGAAATTAATATCAAAAAGAGGAAGAACACGTATTTACATACATTGTAAAATACATTTTATTCGGGTGATTATTTCCATCATCAGATGCTACTCATCCGATATTTTTATATTGCAGGCCCAGCTCCGGATATGCGTAACAGGAACTCAGGGCTGCGAGCCTATCTCCTACGCTCGGGGGCTGGACAAGTCTGCCAAAATACACTCGGGATGCTCCATGAGGGCTACTCACCGAGTACTTGCGCCAGTCGGGACGTCATCCTCCCCGACTACGCTCCATGCGAGCCAACAATCGGCCCCCGGCGTCAGTCGGGGCTGTATACCACTCGGCTAAGTAGGGTACGCCCCATGAGGGTCGCCAGCCGAATCCTACGCTAATGCTAGGTTCGGGTACCTTATTTGGTCACGGTTCTGTCAGGTTGGGTACGCCCCATGAGGGTCGCTAGCCGAATCCTATGCTAATGCAAGGTTCGGGTGCCTAGCTTGGCTATAATTCTGTTGGATAGGGTACGCCCCATGAGGGTCACCAGCCGAACCCTCTGCTAATGCAAGGTTCGGGTACCTTGTTCGGCTTTACCCAAGTCAGAGAAGACTTACGTCGTCAAAGTGCATCCGGAGTTCTCATGCACTGTGTCACACCTGAGGAGGGCAAGCAGATCCTGCATTATACCCACTCAGGCTTACGTGGCAACCAGTTTGCATCCAGAACGTAAGTCGGAAAGGCTTGCGAATAAGGATTTCTCTGGCTGATTGCGGTTACCAACACCAAAAAACTCATCCTGACATGCGATGGATGATACTTCTCTAGAGCTATGCTGGATAGGTCGGCTCAGGCCGGCTTATTTGGTAGCAGCCACCAAGACATGAGTTCCTACAGTAGCATGCTCCATGTGGGCCGCCCGCAGGCTGAGTTGAAATTATAGCGCTGGTGCTACCCACAGGAACCGATGAGGTAAACAGATATGCTTCATGAAAGCCTTATTGCTAAACATATATGTTTGGGTATCTGTTTTATCCACCAGGTCTCGAGGATATATCCTTACAAGGATCACAAGCTGGTCTTCATTGAAATTGGGGGTGCAGGTATCTTTCTCGGGTACACCTGACCACGCCATGGATTTATTTTCATAAAGTGGTACTCGGCCTACATGCTTGGCCACCAGTTGCCATGAGCGACATTATTCCAGCCGACATGACGCTGAGGAGTCTAACTTTCGAGTAGTGCACTACTCGGGAGAGACTATAAATTTCTCATTCCCGCTGACATGACGCGGAGGAGTCTAACTTCTGGGTGGGACGCCACTCGGGAAAGACTATAAACCCCCTTTCCAGCTGACATGACGCTGAAGAGTCCCATATACGAGTAGCATCCTACTCGGCAAGACTATAAACACACATTCCGACTGACATGAAGTCGAAGAGTCCTACATACGAGTAGTTCCCTGCTCGGCAAGACTATAAATCATATTCCGGTTGACATGATACCGAAGAGTCTCATATACCAGTAGTAATCTACTCGGGAAAGACTACAAGGTTAAAGATCTTTGACTTCATGTTTAATTGTTTTCACAATTAAGCACAAAGTCGGGGGCTACACCTAATAGGTGCGCCTATTCGGCGCACACTATTCCAACATCTACATGGAGCCCTTCATAGCCTCGCTGCCAGCTGACATGAAGCAGGACTCGGGAGAAGCAGCACTCAGACAAAGAGTACTCGGGAGCAATGCACTCGGGAAGACTTCACCGTGGAGGATGAGCACTTGGCATCAGCTGTGACTCAACTATGAAGGTCTCGGGGGCTACTGTGGGTGCCATGGGCCCCGGGTACCTCATGACAAGCATATGGGCCACTCGGATAGAGGATGGGCCTAGCCTTGTAATTAGAGATATGGCTAAATTCGGCAGACTTCGCCTTGTATAGAAAGGAATATACAGTCCTAGTCGGGTGCGTTATATCTCTAAGGGGAGATCTCCTAGTCGTAATCCGATGGGGACTCCTACCTTGTAACCCTGTCCCCCAGTATATAAGGGGAGGCAGGGCGCCCCATGAGGGCAGGTTGAGTTGGTTCACCAGAATCACCACCACAATTCCTCAAAGGAATACATACAAACTGGACGTAGGGTATTACCTCACATCGAGGGCCTGAACCAGTATAAAATCTCCCTGTGTTCCTTTGCAATCCACCGAGTTTACATCCGCCGACTAGCCCCATATATTTATTGCCGGTGTAAAACATCGACAGGAGGGGAATCAAATGAGCGGCTCGGATTAGGCGGCTAGGCGGCGGAGGAGGGCTGGCGGCGACGTCCAGAATCGGCGGCGGCGGCGATGGTCATTTGGTCACTACCGGCGACCATTCAGATGGCAGAAGGGCTCGGGGAAGGGCGGTTTGAGTGCAGCATCTCGCGAGGAAGGGAAATAGGGGAGAGATAGAGGTCCTACCTTCGTCAATCGGTGGGAATCCGAGCGGCGATAATGGTGGACGACGGAGGGGATTTTTGGGCGTTTTGGATTTAGGGATCAATCGGTGGGGGGGAGGAATGGAGGGGGTTCTCTGTGACTCGGGGAGCTCAGCGGTGGCGGTGGCTTGGTTTGCGGTGGTCAGAAATGATGGCAGTGCTCTAGTCAATGCGGCGGCGGAGAGAGGACAACGGCGGTGAGCTTGCTCGGGCTTGGTTTCTTGGTGGCCGGAGGAGAGAGAGCTCGACAAAATTTATAGAGCAGCTCCGCGCTTGGTGACAGGGGACAAAGGCGGTGGCAACAGCTGCGGGCGAGCTCGAGCTGGCCGACGCGACCCAGCAATGGTGCGGCCGCTGTGGCTCGCATCATGCATGCTCCAGAAAAGAAAAGAAGGGAAAAAATGGGGCGCGGAGAGGACGGCGATGCGACGGAACGAGGAACTCGCTCGCGCGGTTTGACCTTCGGGGCTCGACAGTGAAGAAAAAAGCGGTGACCATGGCCAACTTTTGACCAACGGGCGCAAGGCGAGGGACGGAGAGAGATTTGCGCCAGGCGACGGGATGGCGGGGTTGACAATGGAGAGCTTTGTTCTTTAATGGTGGAGAGACAAGAAGGGATGGGCGAGCTCCTCTCTGCCGAGGAGAGCTCGGGAGTGTTCGGGAGAGAAGAGAGAGAGAGCGAGCGACGAGAGAAGGAAGACGACGGCATCATCGGGGCTGACACGAGGGGGCCGCCTGGCAGAGTTGATCGGGACCGTTCTCGTGCTTGCATCGGGCGGTCGAGAATGAGGGCTGGGGCGAGGTCGCCGACATGCTGGGCCTGCAGGGATTTTTAATCCCAGGCGCACGCGCTGGGTCGAGCGGGCCACGGAGTAAGGAAAGAGGAAGTAGGCCGAGAAGGGTTGAGGGCGGCCCATAGGCATAGTAACTTTTAATATTTTTCCCAAAGGCTGATTTGAATTGTTTTTGAAGATTTTTGATTTGGGATTTGAACTTAGCTGGGGTTTTCAGAATCAGAGATAATTAGAGAATTTTGGAGAGGTTCTAGGGACTGATTTTTGGAGAAATTTATTGAGACCACACATGGCACAAAATTCCAAACTCAAATAAAGAGTCATTTTTTTTAGTTTAAATTTTTATTTAAAATAGTTTTAGCACAAAAATAAAATTGCAACCATCACAGTCCGGCTAGGATTTTATCCCTTTTCTTGTCTTGCAAGGTAACATAAAGCCGAGTCCTACTCTATCTCCAATTGTAGGGACCAGCCCACCCTATGTTCGAGTGGCCGTATTTGCCTTCTTTAAGGTACCCGGGGCCATGTCCTCCACAAACAACGTGTCTCTGACTCTGTTGTAGAAGGTGGTGATGACCATCTCATCTTTTATCTTGGGGATTGTGTTCCTTTTCTCGGAAAAGCGCTTGATGAAGTCTCGGAGTGAGTCATTCTTCCTTTTTTGACACTGGTACAAGTCGTACTCCGATCCCGGCTGCAGGTAGGTGCCTTGGAAGTTAGCTATGAATCATTCTCGGAGTTCCCCCAAGAATAAATAGACCCTCTGGGAAGCCCCGTTAGGCATGTCCGAGCTGAGTTGGCGAGGGCAACCAAGAGATAGTTAGCCATGGCTTTGTGGTCTCCTCCAGCTGCTCGGATTGCCAGGGTGTACATTGTCAACCAGTATTCTAGATCAGTCTTGCCATCATATTTGTCAATTCCAGTCAGCTTGAAGCCCGATGGCCAGTCGACTTGGCGTAGCTCGCGCGTGAAGGCTGGGACTCCTTCGTCTGAGTGGGGCGAGTGATGTGGGCTCCGGCTTCGACTGCGATGGTGAAAATGCTCATGGTGGAGGCCGAACCAATCATGTTCATCTTCCAGTCGGTGGCGTTCATCCTCAATGCATTCGCGGTGGCGAGCATTGATATTGTGGCGAAGATCATGGCGTAGTTGTTCTCGGGCGTCGCGGTTGTCGTGGCATCCGTCATCGTGGTGCTGGCAACCCTCGTTGTGATCTTGTGATCTGTAGAGAGATCCTGAGTATTGTTGGTTGTATCCCACTGCTCGGCATCTTGCCGTAGTTGATGATGTTGCAACGTCAGAAGTAGTCTTGCTTGAATTGCTCCAGTCTCCTGGCACTGTTGTACTGCTGCAGCGGTTATCGTCGCCTCGATTCTTGCAATAGTCGGTGTTGCCTGGTGATTAGGTCCCAACTGCAGGGCATCCAATACTATCGCAGCAGCTACGACATTCTGTTGCGGAGTAATGAAGACATCGTGGTCCCCTACTCTAGTCTGGAGAATTTCTTGTTGTGCTTGCCGTATGGTTTTACGTAGCTTGCGGTTGCGCGCATCCCATTCGGCTTGCAGACATCAGTCTTCTTGCTCCTTTTCCTTGCGTAGTCCGCGAGCCTCTTCCTCCTGTTGCTCACGTAGCCAGCATGCATTTTGACTTCGGGTAGCCCCTTTTGACGCCATGAAGACCTCGCGTGGAGGTGAGAAGCCTCCCAAGCTGCCCTCCCACTGGGAGTCAGAGTCCGAGTACTGAAGTGGCATGATGATCACTCCAACCTCCCTAGACCCGATCCTGAGCGGCACTGAGCCGTATCTGAGTCAAGTTCCAGAGGATTGGAGATGCCGCGTCATGTTGAAGTCAAAGATGGTTGTGGCGTTTGTGAGTCCGAGTGGGGGATTGACGATCTCGTCTCCCCTAGATCTGATCACGATCAGCTCAAGACCATGCCCAAGTCAAATGATAGGAAAGAGAGTTATCCTAGGGCTCGTGGATCTTGGATGTCGCCGAAGTAGGTTGTTGAATATTGCCGCAGCATTGATGAGGCCAACTGGCGCGAAGTTGGCTTGATTCCCAGCCGATCAGATTGAAACCGAGTTGGACAGGGTGAGGTTGCCAAAGTCATTGGTGATGAAGTTGAGGCTCCCGAAGCTGATGGCTTGTCCGGGAGAGAAGCCAATGCCGGTGACTCTAGTGGTTGAATCCATCAGGCTTGATGACAATGATCTTGATGAGGCCCCTACCTAGCGCACCAACTGTCGATGTTTTATATCGGTAATATTGAATATGGGGCTATTCATCAAACCGGAACTCGATGGACTTTGAAAGACAAGACGGTTTATATTGGTTCAGGCCCTTGGGACAAGGTAATACCCTACTTCCAGTTGTGGTGTATTGCTTTCGCTGTATTCTCTGGTGAGATAGGTTATGCCCTAGGGGCTCCCTACCTCTCCTTATATACTGAAGAGGTGAGGATTACAAGGTAGGAAACCCAATCGGATACGACCAAGGGTTTACCTTATCAGTACATTGAGTAACTGGCTAGGATTATATCCTTTTCTTGTTATGCAAGGTTACATAAAGCCGAGTACTACTCTATCCCTAATTGCATGGGCTAGCCCACCCTCTGTCCGAGTGGTCATATTTGCCTTCCTTGAGGTACCTGGGGCCCATGGCTCCACAACCAGTCTACCAAGATATACATGAAGTGCGATGCCTCAAGAATCACTCGGAATGCTCCATAAGGGCTACTGACTGAGTACTCACGCCAATCGGGACATGGATGTCACCTTTACCTTGGTTCACTCCATGTGGACCACCAACCGACCTCCGTCACCAGTCGAGGCTCGGGTACCACTTTGCTGGGTAGGGTATGCCCCATGAGGGTCATCAGCCGAATTCTATGCTAATGCAAGGTTCGGGTACCTTATTTGGCCAGGACATTGCTGGGTAGGGTACACCTCTTGAGGGTCACCAGCTGAATCCTATGCTAATGTGATTTTTGGGTACCTTATTTGGCCACAATTTTGCTAGGTTGGGTACGTCCCAAGAGGGTGGCCAGCCGAATCCTATGCTAGCGCAACATTAAGTTACCTATTTGGGGGAAAACAAGGGAAGAAGCCACTACTAGATCTCTCAGTCAAGAAGAAGCCAGAACCCGTGCAGTCGAAGGCTACACCAATCCCGAAACCTACGGAGGTTCTCATTATTTTTAGGACTGGAGGACCTTAATCATTTGATTCCTAATGGAAGACAAACCCCCTGAAGATTGCAACGAAGTCGAGCGAGTCAAGTGACGAAGCAAAAGCTTTATCGTAGTCGGAGAAGACCAATATCGTCGAAGCGCATCCAGAGTTTCTTATGTGCTGCTTCACACTTGAGGAGGGCAAGAAAATTCTACAATCTATCCACTCGGGCATATGTGGCAATCATGTTGCATCCATAATGTTAGTCAGAAAGGCTTGCAGACAAGGATTCTTCTGGCCGACAACGGTTACCGACGCTGAAGCACTCGTCCGGTCATGCGAGGGATGTCAATTTTTCGCTCGACAAACCAATCTACCCACAAGAGTTGCAGACTATCCCAATTTTGTGGTCCTTTGCAGTCTAGGGGCTTGACATGGTTGGGCCATTCAAGAAGGCACCAGGAGGGTTTACACATTTGTCCGTCGTGGTGGATAAGTTCGATTGAGGCTAGACCCATTGCTACCATCACAGCAGCCAGGGCGAAGACTTCATACTGAGTGTAATCTAGCTATTTGGAGTCACCAATTGCATTATTACGATCAACGGCACTTAGTTCACGAGCGGCATATTCAAGGATTTCTATGACGACCTCGGCATCAAAATCTATTATGCTTCAGTGGCACATCTCCAGAGCAATGGGCAGATTGAGCAATGATCAAAATCTCCAAATTTTATAGGGCTGTACTGGGTAGGTCGGTTTGCACTATCCTATTTAGTAGTAGGCCAAAGATATGAGTTCTTAAATAGCATGCCTTATTGGGTCTCTCGCTGGTCGCGTTAAAATCGTAATGCAGGTGCTATTTATAAGAACCAATTAAATAATCAGATATGCTTCATACTATGCCTATAGCCGGGTGTATAATTCGGATATCTTGATTATTCTCAAGTATTGAGGATATATCCTTATAAGGATCAATAGCTGGCCTCCATTAAAATAGGAGATACAGGTATCTCTCAAGTACATCTCATCACGTATTGGGCTTGGTCCAGGGTGATAAAAGGCTTACATGCTTAGCCAAATTGCCATGAGCAAAATTTCTAGTCAATAATTGGCTAAAGAATCCAATTTCTGAGAAATATATCTCTCGGGAAAGACTTAAAGGTTAAAGATCTTTGACTTTATGTTTAATTGCTTCTTAATTAAACACAAAGTCGGGGGCTACATCTAATAGGTGTGCCTATTCAGCATATACTATTCATTTATTTCCATGTAGCCCTTCATAGCCTCGTTGCCAGCTGACATGAAGTAGGACTCGAGATTTGAAGCACTCGGACAAAGAGAACTCGGGAGCAAAGCAATCGAGATTTCTTCACCGTGGAGGACGATCACTTGGCGTGAGCTGTGACTCAACTATGAAGGTTTAAGGGGCTACTATGGAGGCCATGGGTCCCGGGTACCTTAAGGAAGGCAAATACGACCACTTGGACAGAGGGTGAGCCAGCCCATACAATTTGGGATAGAGTAGGACTCGGCTTCATGTTACCTTACATGACAAGGAAAAGGATATAATCCTAGTCGGACTCTCTATGTTACTGATAAGGAATACTTTTGGTCGTATCCGACTTAGTTTCCTACCCTATAATCCTTACCTCTCTAGTATATAAGGAGAGGCAAGGAGCCCCCTGGGGCATAACATAACCAATCTCACCAGAAAAATCATGAAAGAAATACACAAACAGCTCGAAGCAGAGTATTACCTTACATTGAGGGCCTGAACCAGGATAAACTTCCCGTATTCTTTTGAGTCCATCGAGTTTAGATCCGATGAATAGCCCCATATTCAATATTGCCGATACAAAACATCGACACATGTGCCACTTCATTCACCACGAATGCTCCACAAGTTAGGGCGGTTTTTCCATAAAGAAGGGCATCTAAACTCGGACAAGAAATTCGAGTGTCTTGTTGACTAGGTCAAGAGAATTATATAAATTGTACTCTCTCCATCTCAAAATAAAAAAAAACCTAGTACTGAATATAACACATCCTAGTACAATGAATCTGAACAGCCCTTTGTCCAGAATCTTAGTACTAGGATGCGTCACATCAAATACTAGGTTTTTGTATTTTGAGACGGAGGGAGTACGTGTGGATCGAGTTGTAAGATATTCCACAAACACCATCCAATACTATGTGTTTATATAAGTACTGTGTAAATATATTAATTAATAGCTTGTCTGAATTAATTAATATTGTATATATTATCAAATATGGCTTCGATCGATAAAGATAACCTTTCTTATTGATTGTCCAAACAAATCATCATCGATTCTATATACATAATACGCGAACCCAAAAATAAATTCAAAATTGGCGGGAAATCCAAATTCAAAATTTGGCGCATAATCTTCACAGGCGGGCCACATTGCAAAACTTCCTCCTATGAAACTATCTTCACAGGTGAGCCATGTGCCTAACCGCCTGCAAATAGATATCTTCACTGGCGGCCATTGTTATCCAACCGCCAGTGAAAATAATTTTTGCTGGTGGGTGCGCTATGTGGCCTGCCAGCGTAAATGTGTGGCGCCTCCACCAAGGCGGAAGCCCACCATGTGCATACAGTACCCGATCCCTATATCAGTAGTCGGATACACACATAGTCATCGGTGATACAAACTCAGAGTACAATAAATACATAACAGAGTACATATAATACTTACAAAGGTTGCCATCTAGGACAGGCCCCAGATGGACAACAGCAAGAACAGGGTAAACTAGCGAGATACAGCGCAGACAAGGCGGAAGCAGGGGAGGAAAACTTCTCGGCGATGGAACACGACAATACCACAGGCTTGGTTGGGAGCTAGGCCCGAAACCTCAGAAGTCCTCGTAGTCGGCTTGGTCTAGGAAGAACTCGGCAACAGTCGGATCCTCATCTTCTTCTCCGAAACCTAACATAACATATACATATATGGAAGTGAGGGTGAGTACTTTCATACTCAGCAAGCCGGGGAAAAGGTGCCATGTCGGTTAGACAAGGGGCTAAGAGTTTTATTTGCGAAAACAGCCTTTAGAAACATTTTGCTTGTCAAATACTAGTGTGTCCACTTTTAGTTGTCGGAAAAAGGCTCGCGCCTCGATCCATTCCGCAAGTTGCTTTTCAACAACTCGTCACATATAGTTACTGAATCATATATTTCCATTTTCATCTTCCCGTGATTAACCGAGTGACCTCATACTCGGCAGTCACCTAAGTGGCTTCGACCACTCCTTAGGTCTGCTGTCTTTCCCGAGTGGCTCCGACCACCCGTTGACCCTGACACTCGGCTACAACCTGTTCTCAGCTATCTCCTTTAGCAATTTCCGGCTACAACCGGTTACCAGCTCATTCGCTTCACTGGCTACAACTAGTTAGCTCGAATTCGCTCCCCTGGCTACAACCAGGTAGTCTGCTCTTTATCGTCTTCTGGCTACAACCCGAAGACTTTTCTCCTGCTACTTTTCACACACTTGCTTATGGTGCTTTAACACCCCGGGTCACACAGTCCCGTTTCTGGCCACACAGGCTTTCCGTTTACCACTCGGCAAACTCTGGTCTTGGTACCTTTCCCATCAATCCATTTCCCAAACCACTGGCAAATAAATCTATGCTATGGAAATCACCTTACATTACCCTTAATCGTGGGCATGGTTGTTCGAACAGTTCAGCTAAGCTCTGCAGAGGGTGCACGCTTTACCCATACGACACAAAGCTTACACCGAGTACTGGCCAGTACCGGAAGTTCGTGACAAGGCCATTTCCAAAGCCAGTCTAGGGTTATCCCATGCCAGCAGGAGGATCTACACAGGATCAATGCTTTAGGTCAGCTCCAACCACCGTCAGCACCAGGGCTTACGAGCCACAACTCCGATGAGTCCACTCCAGTCAGCACCAGACTTCCCTAAACCTACAATTTACTCGGCCAGGGGCATCCCATTCTACTCGTATGGTCGCACTATAAAATGCTCAGATGCAATTCCCAAAGGAAACAATCCTTATCGATAATACATAGCCAGGCCACACAAGCACTGTCTCTATACATCAAGGTTTTCACAAACTTTTGTTTATTCCTCAAACACGCCAATACACAAAGCACCGGGTTTTTAAACAGTTGAGCAAAAACCACTGTTTCCCAAACGACAATACAATCGCTGCAAGGCTAAGCCGTTCTACTCGGCAAATCGTACCCAAGGGATACGATGCCAACGTGCCATTTGTAGGATTATCAAGGGAGAAATACCTCAATATCCTACCGACATAAGTGCGACTACTGGGTAGGTCCGTCGGTTGCGCTTGCAAACCGAGGCCGATCAATTTGAAGTGTAAACTAAGCATGCATATTTTGTAAACAACATAATTTTGCACATATAAGAGACAATATGGTCAAAGGGGCTTGCCTTGCTTCAGCAAAAGATCTTCCTCAACGAAGACGGCTTCTGGATCATCCGCCGGTTCAGGCTCTAAACAAGCAGAAAAGACAATTACTGATACGCTGAAAAGAGGTGAAACACTAGGAAAAGAACATCGCGGTAGTCGGGTGAAGGTTTATCGTAGTCGGCCGGGTTAAGCTTGCTGACTGGGCAACAAGGCTCACCGGTTAGGAACTTCGGATGAAAGACTAGCAGCGGCGATGGAGCTCGGGGAGTAGAAACGGCTTCGGGGCTGAGGAGGAGGAAGATGATGGTTTAGCGGTGAAGCTGGTGATGGCGGCTTGGCAGAGATGGCTGGGTTGCAAAACAGGGGGAGGAAGGGGCATGGATGGCCTTTTATAGCCCGCGTGCGGGGCAGGGACACGGCAGTGCAGGGTGATGGATAGAGAAAAGGGGTCACAATAAGCTGGCAAGGCTACAGCTAGTTGGCTGAGGCGACACAACGTCAAGGCAGAGATTGACTTCAGGATTGGGCGTGGCTAGGGGAGTTGTTAGACACTGTAGCGACGATGAGACACTCAGGTCATGGCAAGGACAGGTTGGTGGGGCTTGCAGACAGAGCCTCTGACTATCCATTGATCCAAGCGGGTTCTTGTGGTGCAGCGAGTTATTGTCCGCTGGTCCGAGCGGGGTTGCGGGCAGGTGAAGGTCGGATTACGTCACCACTTCGGCAGTCGGCGTCCAACGGAAGGAGCGTGGAAGTCATGGCTGCTGTGCAACTTGGTGGGGCGATGAGATAGCACGTCCATTGATAAGGCAAGGCGTCGCGAGCTTGACCGGATTGGGGCAGGTCGGGGAAAAGATGACGGCAAGGCCGTCGCCAGAGGTTAGGCACCGGGAGGTTTGGCGCTGCCGTGAAACAGACCGGGTGGACAGGGCAGTCAGGATGGTAAGACAGGGCGGGTTAATCAAAGCAGTCGGCGATTGCAAGGGCTTACTCGGCGGCAAGGATGGCCGAGTGGACAATGGGTAAAAGGGCAAGATTCAGGAACTGAGTAGGAATCTACTTGGCACAAGGGAAACGGCAGTCGGCTGGCCAGGGAGAGAGTTGGAGAATAGTTGAACGAGATAGGAGCAGAGTTAGAATTCAGGAAAACGAATTCCAACAAGGAAAAGAAAAACGGGTCATTACAAAATGGTACCATGCTGGCGGTCGTTTGCCACCAAAGAAAAAGTTGCATTTTCTCTGGCCATCGGTCGCTGGTGGCTAGCCGAACTGCCACTAAAAACGTGATTTGGCCGCTAGAGATTTGCCTTTTTCGTAGCAGTGACAAGAGAATATCTGATGAAAACCATCAAATAAATGAAAACCGGACCTAAAAGTTTTCTAAATCCATGAAAAAATTACTAGAGACATGTATATGAAAGAATCAGAGGTGTCGAAGCGTTGAACCCCATTAGGGGCCGCACCTTTGTTATATAGGGGTGATAACAACCATCACCGTGGTGTTTATAGAGAATGGTGCACGGGTTGGATAGGATAGCAACTAACTCAAGATTACATGTGATATCTAGATAAGATAGCAAACCCTATCCAAGCCTATCTATCCAACTAACCATGCGCACATACATGAGATGATAAGATTTACACGTATTGTTTAAAAATTTATAGTTATATACTACATTTCCCTAAATCTCAAGTCCAAACTCAACTTCATTTGGGACGGACCAAATTAAGTTGAGTTTGGACTTGATGTTGTGCCACTGTCTTCCTGTCAGCTGTGCTGCTTGGCTATCTTCTCTATCGATCTAATTGCAGCTCTGCTTGGTCTGATCTTGGTCCCTATTGAATATAGGGTTGAGGTCAGTTTGAAGCTTGCCACAGCAGGTCGCCTAACCTTGGTTAAATCAGTGCTGAGCTCTATTCCGATCTATCACCTCATTGCCATCGACCCTCCTAAGTGGGTGATCAAGGGCATCGACAAGATAAGGCACAGTTTCCTATGGAAAGGAAGTGCAGATGCAAAAGGGGGCCATTGCCGCTTGGCATGGTAGAAAGTCTGCGCGCCAAAGAAATACGGTGGGTTGGGCATCCATAACTTGCATCTGATGGGCTTGGCTTTGCGTGCTCGATGGATCTGGGCATATCGCACTTCGCCCCACAAGCCGTGGCTAGGCCTCCCAATGCCTACACTTTCATGAGAGAGAGAGAGAGGTCGTCGCGGCATCCACAACCTTTCAGCTTGGTGATGGTGAGTCCATACTATTTTGGGAGGATAGCTAGATTCATTGCTCAAGTGTCAGGAGATTGGCACTGTCAATCCACAAGCTCGTGCCGATTAGGATAAGAATAGTAGCTGAGGCTCTACAGGACGGCCGATGGATTTCAGATTTGTGAGGCTCTCTTGACATAGATGCTATTGTGGGATACCTCGGACTCTGGCAACAGCTGAGTGCAACATCACTAGTGGAGGGGTAGCAAGACAAACTTCTTTTGAGATGGGAGAACTTAGGACAGTACTCCATCCAAATCAGTGTATCAAGCGCTCTTCATTGGGCAAGAAAGCTTCCCGGCGTCACCCATCTAGAAGTGCCGTGCTCAGCAACATTGTCGATACTTCTCTTGGCTGGTAGCACATCGACGGTGCTAGACAACGGATCGCTTGAGCAAGCGGGGGCTGCCCAACCAGGGGCGATGCACCTTCTGTGACCAGCAGGAGGAATCCATTGGTCACCTGTTGATCGATTGCCTGGAATCCAAGCAATTCTGGTGGCTAGTCCTTAATGCAATTGGCTAGCTGAACTGCTTCCCCACGGCACAGAGTTCCTTCATCTCCTGGTGGTGTGAGAGCCGAAAAAAGGTCGTGAGGCAGCTCCGAAGGGGCTTCAACACAATTGTTATATTGGCCGCTTGGACTATGTGGAAGGAGAGGAACAACAGAGTGTTCAACCGCGTGAGCCGGCCGTGGAATGAAGTCGCGGCAGTGGCTGCCGAAGAGGTGGTGCTCTAGCGGGAAGCAGGCCTACAGTCTAGTAGGATGAGGTCTACCGGGTCGCGCATTCAACCGCGAGAACATAGTCCTTGGATGGTCTTTTTGTTTTTCTTCCTTTGTTTCAGATAGTTGAAGCATTTGTAAACATCCCCTTTGTCTTAATACAAAGATGCACAAATCTTATGCGTATTCTCAAAAAGTTTGCGTCAACCCTGATCGCAGAAAGACAAATATATATATTTGAAGGTTAAAATATTATACAATTTGCCACGCATGATGAATGATGCTATTGAGTTTTTATTTGTCATGTTGTGCAGTATTTTGCGTCCTCCCTGCAGCAACACGCGGGGTACAAGGTAGTACTTCTTAAAATTAAGTACAAAATACAGTATATTTCCAACCAAAAGTCCATGTAGAGTGGCTAGTAATAAGTGATGAGTACGATGTAACTTGCCACTCTAGTCTCTAGTCAAACTTTTCTTTTTCTTGATGTCCGTCCAAGATATGCCGTCTTGATTGCATTCATTCTGGTAGCCACTTCCTTCATGTTAATTCGCTCACTTGGCAAAGCGTTCGTGCAGGAAAGTGCGATTTGTAGCACAGATACTAAGCATTGGTAGACCGCATTTTCTGATTGCGTCTTTGCATGAGCGAAGTCCGTGTGTTCTTCTGCAAGATTAGCGTCAACAACACTAAGTATTTGATCCGGAAAGCTTCTATCCACAAATTTGACAATGTCCAGTCCATCCTTGAACATAGGATCTGTTGGCCTCTTGCCGGTCATCATCTCCATCAGTATTATACCAAAACTATAAACATCCCCTGTAGTTGATGCATGGCGGCCGCCTCCAGCGTACTCTAAAAAGGGTACATGTACAAAATACAGTTACAATATACGTTTGGTTATGTAATCAAAATTCGAGATACAGTTGTAAAGCTGTATTAATTCTGCAACAATACGTACCTGGAGCAATATATCCTATGGTCCCCTTCAAACCGACTGAACTTGAGTCGGACGACGTTGACAAAGAATTGAGATAGAAACTTGCAATACCAAAGTCCCCCAAAAGAGCATTCATATCATCATCCAGAAGGATGTTACTGGGTTTCAAATCGCGATGGATAGTTGGCCTTCCGCAGTCGTGGTGTAAATAGTCCAATGCATCAGCTACGTTGACACCTATGGTTAATCTTTGTAGTAAGTCTAAATTTTTATGAGCCCTCCTGTCCCCTTTGTGATGTAGCCAAGTGTCAAGGCTTCCATTAGGCATGAACTCATAAACTAAAGCTTTAAACACTCTACCAGTATTGTCTACTGTAGAGCATGCAGTTATGATCGGAAGAAGATTACGATGCTGAATGCTTCTTAATGCTTCACATTCTGACAAGAAGCTTTTCTCTGCCCCTCGCATCTCAAGGTCAAAAACCTTCACTGCCACTTCCATTTTATTCTCCTTTAGTTTTCCTCTATAAACTGTACCATAGCTTCCTCTCCCAATAAGGTTAGATTCTGAGAAATTCATTGTGGCTTGGGCTAGATCGTTATAAGAAACTTTAAGAAAATTCTCTCCAAAAGGTTGTGTATCATTTGTTCTTGGCCTCTTCTTTTCGAGGAGTAAAAAGTAGACCAACAACACAAGTGACATGAAGCCAAATATTGGGATCAATATTTTAATCAAATAGTTTTGCCTTGCTGTTTTCCGAGAAACAGCTGCGCATGGGGGAATATGAAGATCAATCGCTCCTCCACATAGCCCCCAATTACCCTCGAGAGACACTGCTGTAGCATTTTCGAAAACTCCATTTCTCGGTACCTTTCCTTGAAGATGGTTGTATGAAAGATCTAGATTGTTGAGTTCTAGACCATTTAGAGATGTTGGGATGGCTCCAGACAAGTTGTTATGAGAAAGATTTAGCATGACCAGGCTCTTAAGATTGCCAAAAGATTTTGGGATGTTTCCACTGAGAAAGTTCTCGGCCAATTGGATGGTTTGTATGGTTGGAAAATTATCGAAAGTGTTAGGGATTTCCCCGGTAAGCTTGTTTAACGAAAGATCCAGGTCGGTGAGTTGTGTTAGTTTACCGATCTCAGGAGGTATGTTACCTTGGAGATTGTTATTGCTAAGGTTAAGGGATGAAAGCTGAGAAAGATTTCCCCAGTTGGTTGGTATGGAACCATCAAATTGATTGTCTTGTAGAGAAAGTTCTACCAAATTATTAAAATTGCCAATAGAGGACGGAATTGACCCAATGAAGTTATTTCCTCCGAGAGCTAGCTGCTGTAGCTTTGTCAGATTTCCAATCCATCCATCAATTCTGCCGCTTAAGTTGTTACGATTTAACGCTAGTAGAATTAGGATTGAAGTTCCCTACACTTGGGGGAACTATCCCTGATAGCCTGTTCCACCCAGAAGTAGCATGGTTAGATTAGTGGACAAATTGCCTACAGAATTTGGAATAGATCCATATAGCTGATTTTCAGCTAGTGACAGTACTTCTAAACTACAGTTTGTCAACGCAGTTAAGAAGTCCCAGCCCTGGCTGTCTCTCGCTTCAAGATTGTTTTCCTCAAGATTTAGATAGGAAAGCCCTCTGAGCTTGCCAAGGGTACTAGGAATTTCCCCACTGAATTTGTTATTTTCTAACTCTAACCTTTGTATTCCGGAAGCATTGCCTAGGGAAGATGGTATATGGCCTTCGAACATGTTACGATTTAAAAAAATTACTTGAAGATTAGGCAGGGCATCGCCAATGTTAGATGGCAATTCATTCCCTAGTGTATTCTTCTCCAAGCCTAGAGTCTTAAGGGAATTAGACAAATTGAAAAGGGCCTCTGGGAATCCACCTGATAGATTATTCCCACCAAGGGCCAAAAACCATAAGTTTGACAATTTTCCGAGATCGTCGGGAATGCCCCCGCTGAGCTGGTTGTATGCAAGAGCTAGGCTTTGTATACGCGAAATGTTACTAAAGATTGGCGGGATGGCCCCGATGAGGTTGTTTTTAGAAACCCACAGAATCTCTAGGTTGGAGAGTAAACCTAGTTTGCGGGGGATTTCACCAACTAGAGAATTGTAGGAGAGGTTTAGTTTTGCTAGGTTCGAACAATTAACAAGTGCATCTGGAATGCTGTCCTGTAGTGAGTTTGCACTGAGATCAAGCACTTGCAATTTGTGGAGGCGGGTTTAGTGGAGGTAACTGTCCAGAAAAACTGTTTGAAGAGAGATCGAGTCTCCTGAGGAACGTTAGGTTTCCAACAGAGGGGCTGATTTGGCCCGAAAACCCTAGGCCGGCAAGGTCCAGCGCCACGACGCGCCCAGAGTGGTTCTGGCTACATGTGACGCCCTCCCATTTGCAGAAGGGGGTGCTTACATTCCAGTTGTTTAGGAACCCCGTTGGATCGCTCTCGATGGACTTTTGGAAATCAAGCAAGGAGAGCATATCTGTGCTGTTATCGGAGACGGTTGCACAACGGATGCTACCCACTCCATAGGAAAACAGCAGCAGAACGAACAGTACAAACATGGCCTTGAGCTCTTGGTACCTACAAAAATACGAAGAATAAACGTCGTGGCATACTGTGTTCACTGATGGAGCTGCGGTGTTGGCATGACCATACTCTAATGAACTAACAAGCTTGTCAAATGTTCTATATAACCACATGAGTGCGCTGCTTAATTATTTAAAGTGCAGAGGTTAAACTCTGCGATCATTTCCCTGAATGTTCAAACTTCATCACTTCCCTCGTGTAAAAAAAAGTCGCAACAACAAATATGGCAAGCCAAGCCTAACAGCAATCCAAAAGAGATGTTCAAATACTGGAAACAATCAGGAGGTGAGAGAAAAATGCACCTCTACTCGACCAGGGCTCACCACACGGCAGGCTTGTCTGCTTTGGTTGTGCCGGATGTTGTGTGAACTGTACTGTATGAACTGGATGTTCAGCTGGGTCAGGCCCCAGGGGGTTTAAAAATACTTTTACAGCAGCTTCACATCCACTTGCTTGCACTTGCATCTGACATTGTCAAGCCTTATCTCAGCTTGACCGCCGTTGGAACGAAGACCTGGAGTCCGTCAAGCTTGCCACTTTGCTAGTGACTGCAACTTTTCACCCCGTCGCCCACGGCTGGACAGGGTTGTTGCGGCATGTCCAGCCTTGAATCCCAGAGCACTATTCTCGTACGGCTCTGTACTTTTCAGCCGAAAGCAGACAGAGAAATTCTGCCCTGTGCGACCTGTCTCGGCGGCTTGGATGCTGACAAGCTTTAGCACATTACCGGTTTACTCTTCAAGATTCTCGTTCCACCAATTCGATTTGGTTCTTTGGAATGTTGGTGCTTCGATAATTTCTTTTGTGTGGACATGATTCGTTCACTGACAGAGTAGTGGGTCAAGCAATCTTGTTTGTATTCGATTTGGATGACAACGCTACATACGTATGCCGTATCCTTCACGGCTATCGGCACAATACAGATGGTGAATCTCACAAACAGGTGAAATATCTAGCTGTGCCCATCTATTCTGTGAACTGGTCGAAAGCACGTTGGTTTGAAGTTTGAACGAGAGATCAATACAAGATATCTCAAAAGAGTTTGTAGGGATAGTCTTGGTGTAGTAATGTAGTTCATCAAACTTTTAAAAATCTAACTTCATGTCCAGTTAATATCAAACTTTGAGACTACCTATCAAACGTTTAAAAAAACTAAAAAGCTTCTTTATAATACACCATATTACACTGTAGTAGTGAATTGTACTAGTGATCTAATGGTGTAGATCTACTCTATACTAATAACATCCCTCTCGTAGTATGGGTAATATACATAAGTAGTACATACTAGTATAAGGGTATTGTGAAAAAATCATGACATATATGTATTTGTTATATACACTTTGAGATTTGTGTAAAGATTAACCCCAATCTTACATCTCTGTAAAAATTCTAAAATTATCACGTCATTTATAGTGTAATGTAAAAGAACCTAAAATAAATCCATCAATCGATTGCAGTTGTACAAATTTATAACTAAAGTTACGTGTGATCGGTAAGTTAAATGCAGATGCACATATTTATGACTAAGTTGCATAAATTTATAAGTAAAGTTGCGCGTGATCGATAATAACGACTATAATAAATTGAAAATGTAACTTAGAATCTGCTTTCCTCACCCTGAATTTTAAAGTTCCACTCAATAGCCAGCGTTGTTGTTTGACAGAATTTAAAAAATCAAATGTTTAATCAATAGCAAATCTATCAAACTTTTAAAAATTCGAGCTTGATTTTTTTTATAGGGCTCTGATGTTGACTCTGGTTTTCTACTTCACAATAAAGTTGGAGATTGAATTCCATACAGTGTTATACACTTCAAGAAATACTACCTTCTTGCACAGAATAAACAACCGATGTGTACCGACCGCACAGTGCGAGATCCCAGGAGCTAGCTGCCCTGCCGGCCCATGAACTCGTACGTGCTGCACGTGAACGCACAACGCAACACACCTTACCAAATTAGTACCTCCAGCGTCTACCGGTTGGTCGAAACTCGCGACACGAATTTGGCGGCATGGGGGAGCAACGTTTGCAGCAATCATTGTACGCACGGCGCGCGCTCGCCTCGCCGTCGTATGTGCGATGCCGTGTTGCGCGAGGGCGCACGCATGCAGATCATCAACAGCTTTTTGGTCCTCTGGACAGTATCGTTGGTGTCTTGGTGGCCCCGTATGTTTGGGAATGGGCACAGGAGGCTCAAGCGGAAGCAAACGATTCGCAAATAATGGTGGTGGCCGTGCGTTCCCGTGTCGCCGTGCCGGAGAAGATCCAGAAGTACAGCTCGGCTGCGCGGAGCACGAAAGGGGTCGTGGCAACTACTGCCTACTGGCTAGGGGCCAATGGGATCACACCGTGATAGATCACCGACATCACACACATGATACAGGGTTCTGTTTGAGGCGTAAGCAATTTTTAATTTGAGAATCTATCTATTTATCTATCTATTATATTATCTTTATCCATTATATTATAAAGATAACTTTAAAAAAAAGACCACGTTTACTCAAAAGGTCTAGAAATTACCATATTAATCGAGAAAAAAGAAAAATATACACCGTTGATTGTATGTAGGATCCTAATTTTAAAGGTTGAGATTTATTAGATAAATAGCTAGCATGTATGGAGAATGGATACTGGGCCGTATTGTTTTTCAAATCGGCAAAGCAACGTCAGAATTTGTATCCGATTTACCACATCAAAGAAAGGAAAATTACTAACAAAAGGACATAGTGCAGGGGTCCGTATGTATACACTGCCATGCATTTGTAAATAGCATGTAGCCTAGCTAGGACTCACAGGAGAAAATACGATGGTGTCTGAGAGAAAGAGACAGCAAATGCCAAATTTTTTTTCAAGATCGGTGACTACCAAGTACTCCACGTGAATACTTCTAGGACCCTGTCATTAAGTAGGAAAATACAATTAGCAGGTAATATCCTAAATGCATCCCAAAAGTCAAATCCGGCTCGTGGCGCATGCTAATGGGAGAAAGAGCCACCACGTTAATTGAAGAAAATAAAAAAAAAAATAACCGTTAAGTCGTAGCTGAACTAGATTTTAATGGTGTAGATTGAAAACTAAAAAAAAAGTCTAAATAGAAAATAAATTCTGTATATTGAGACCAATCTATTCTTTCCTTAATTCTAACAGGACTCAAGAATAATTAATAGCTTTGATTAAATAGGAGTCGGACATGTTGCATCTTTACATATAGATGTTTGATGGAGTCGGTAATCAGACTACTAATCTAACTTAGTAATATATCCATGCTAATGCTACAGGGATAGCATGCTATGGGGCCATTTGGTAATACAAATCAAATAATCAAAAGACGATATATATTTTAAAAATCAAGCATATAATAAGATAAGATCTATTTATAATTCATGCAGATAAGATCTCTGGCTCTAAACTATGTAGGACATCATGCATTTGTTTTTGAGCTTCATGCGAATTCGTAAGCAGAGACAAGATACAGTAGATCACTATACTTTCCATAGATTTTGTCCATAATTCAGAGGTAGCAGGTCTTACAAAGAATGACATAAAATAAATAGCAATTCTTAACTTCTGTCACAATATTGAAGTATATTAATCAAATGAGAGAGATATTTACGGATGAAAATTTGAGCATTCAATACAAAACTCACTTCGTATGAGCTCCTCTCATCCTATAAGTGGCTTCTTACCATCTTGATCCAAAAAAAAGGCAATCCTGCCTAGCATCAAATAGATTTGCTCCATGGCTCCACCTACTTGCCCGGTCAAAGTGATATTCTAGCACAATTGGACTTCATTACTCTATAGCCAGCAAATTGCGGATGACACTTTTCTACAACATGAAAAAACCCTAATAAAAAGCAAAATTAGAATAGAAATGATTACACTCCCTTGATGTCTACCAGAGAGAGGATATTTCAACAATAAGAATCACATGTACTTCTAAATAAGAATCACCTTTCTTTCTAAAAAAGCTTAACTGCATTTGTACATTTATATATTTGCATTCCTCAATGGTACCACAATGGGACCACACCACACTACAAGACACAAATACTTGAGCAAGTCCTCAACGGGTTAATCGATGATCCAACAAATTACTAATAAATGAATAAATGAAGGCCACAAGATTCAGTTGAGCAAAGTAGCACACAAACACAAATTACAAGTCATATCTGCAATGTAATCAGCCAACATGCAAGGGCACCTCAACTCTTATGCAAGAACATATTTGCTTGCATTCGGCAATTGTAACACCCTAGCGTTAGGAGTAAAACCTAATCAATTAAAAACCGTAATTGTGAAGATTTGATTTTATTGGTTGTCAGGTTTACTTGTGCCAAATCTCATCTCCTCACTTCGGAAACAACACCCAATCTCTGTGATCAACTCCCTGTCTCAAGAAGTTAGATCCCAATTTATCCTCCAATTCTTGAAAACATCCAAGTAAATCCACACCAAAAACAACTCCTTTATTCCCTGGGAAAATACAAAACAACACTGTGCATCGTGGGCTAGCTATTCTCGGCTTATTCCTATGTACTTCCTTCCCCCTGACCCAGTACCGAGCTTCTCATCCCCTGGCGCCGACACGTGTGCCACCCCCTTCACATGTCGGGATCCTGTGTGAACGGGAGTCCTCCTCTCCTGTTCCTCTTCTCTCTCGCTATCTCCCTGCTCCACTCCTACCTCTCTCTCACTCGCTCAAATCTGCCCGCTGCCGGTTCAAACCTAGCTTGCCGCGCCTCGGATACCGATGTTTCCCGTCCGGTCGCCGACCGCCAGGATGCCGCCGTCACCGCTCTGAGCCGACGACTGATGTGTCCTCGCTCGACTCCAAACCGCCCCTCCGCTTTACGACCATCACCACACCGCGTCACGGTGGCCCGCCGCTAGTGGCCAAGCTTTGGATGCCTTCGCTTGCACGCTCCACTGGTACCCCGCTCCCAAAAGCCCTCGCTTTTGCTCCTCCCCACCTTGCCTTTGCGCCCCAGTGCCGCTCGCCTCCCCGCTTTTCTCTGCCGAGCAGAGTGCGCCCGTCCCGCCCCGCGTCGCAGTCCACAATGGAGCGCGGACCGGGTGACGTCCGCTGCCAAACCACTCATCCTCGCGAGGACCGCGCCAGCTCGCCGCTGCCACAGGAAATCCCCATGCCACCCCAGGGTGACCAGCCTTGCCTATCCCCTATAAAACGACCCCCTCCGCTTTGGTCCTTCTCTTCCAAAAATCCTCACCGACGCCGCCTCTCCTTGGAGCTGCATTGGACTGAGATTGCTAATCGGAGACCGTTGCCAACGCCGGTCCCCTCTTCTCCGTTGTCCGTGCCGAGGCACGAACGATCACGTTCGTGCCGCCGGGTTATCGTCACAGCGCCTCGCCACCTCGATAGTCCATCTCCCTCTCGCCTCCCCTCTGTCTCCCCTTTAGCATCCATGGAAGTCGCCACTGCCCCCCCCTGAGGCCTATCTATCCGCCCTAGATGCCGCGCCGCGAGCTTTGTGCTGCCGTTTCCTAGTTCACCGCCCGCCGTCCTCTCCCTCTCTGGGAATTGATTCGAGACCATGTGGAGAGGCTCTTGTCACACTAAATCGCCCCCAGGAGCTTCAGTGGCAAAGTGCCCAAATTTGTGCCGCCCCTACTAGCCCTCGGAATACTCCACCCTCGTTCGCTCTCCGGCAAATCCGAGCTGTTACCCAGTCTCCCCTTGGTCTCCGCTCCACTCTGGTGCCCTCACCGTCGTTCCCTTCCCATGAATCCGCTCCAGTGAGCCACGCCGCCGTGAGCCGTCTGATCGCATTCCTATTCTTCTTCCTCCCCTGGCCGAGCGCGATGCAGAAGAACAAGAGCGAAGGCCTCCGCCCACGCAGGCCGAGTCTACCTTGAACCATATCGCTGCACTCGGGTCCCACCGCGCCAGGTGCACTGTGAAACACCCCGGAACACCCCCAACCACCATGTCCTTCGCCTCGCCCCTCTCTGTGAACCCCTTCCCATGAACCATGTGACTGACCAATGGGCCCCGCCCCTCAGCCCAGGAGGGAATTGATTCAAGAAAATCCTTTTCAATTTCTTTTCCAGTGTTCCAGTAATCCCTTAAACACTCAAAAATTCATATCTTCTCATCCGCTCATCCGATTGACTCCATTCCAGTTCCAGAAATTTTCTAAAAATGAGATCTTCTCATTGGCACACATAGATTTCCCTAATAGGACTACTATATTAGCCGTTTGTTTGAATTTTTTTGTACTCATGTAGCTTTGGAACCCGAGGAGCCTCAAAACGTGAATTTCGAAGACGAAACTACATGCCTTGAGCAAAACAAGTCACCTTTGATCATCTTGAGCCCATATTTGCAGAACTAAGTACTTTAATTGCCAAATTGCATATACTAGGCTACACGGAGATAGTTTCTCGGCCGCGGTCGCGAGACGACCGATAGGCCATCAACCTAATTATTGCATGACTTCCTTAATTGATTGTGTTTCCCCTTAAACATCCTTGTCACCTCCCTTGATAGATCCCGGTACCTATGCCGACGGGCATGGTACCGGTGACCGCCTATCAAATTTAAAAATGACTATGATGGGTAAACTTGGATTTGCAAAATATTGTAAAACCCGACACCTGGGTCGGTGCCTTGAAAATAAAATGGTTTGTGAAAACCACGGTGCAGGGATCGTGCCAACGGGACGAGTCTCCCGCACTGCGGCTAAGGACCGATTCCTTTGGAATTTCATCCGAACATACAATAGTACAACCACATGGGTGATATGCGATAACTCCTGGATGAGTAAAGAGTCGCCTAGGGACGCCTTGCGTGCCAATGGACTGTGGATCGTGCGGAAGGGCGTCGGGGTTGCCTCCTGGGTTCCTGGTACAGTATGGTCGAGGACATACCCTGTGATTGATCATGGACCCCTTCAGTTGGCATAGGGTAACCTGGGTGGACTCCGGAAATGCCTTGTCGCGAAAACCCCTAGTCACCAGTCGTGTCCGTTCATTCGCGAGCTGGGTGATAGGGTAAGTCGCGTCATGTCGGTAAAGTGTACCCCTCGCAGAGGTCTAAACTGTTTGAACAGCCATGCCCACCATCATGGGCGGATGAGAGGTGATTCCTTAGCATAGTTTTGTTTGACTACTGTTTGCGAAGGTTGTTTGTGGATTGGGAATCTGATTTTGGAAAATGTGGTGACGCTATCGAGGACAGCTAGGCTATGGGCCCGATGATGTTGGATCAACTGGTGAAGTTGGATCCCGGAGGGCAACTCTTGTGAGTTGCGCCAAATCTTAACTCTTGTGAGTTGCGCCGAATCAAAGATTGATACAAATCACTCCGATCTGGGCGAGACCGCACCTCGCCCCGATTGTTGAGAAGCCCACACTTAGACTATACGGCGAGCACAGGGGTGCGCTCGGAGGTGGGCACAGGCGTGGAGCAACGGAGGCGCGGCATTGGCTGCTAAGCCAGGCGGCGGCGACTGCGTCGCGCGTGGGGAAGGACAGGGCGACGGCGCTGGGAGAAGAAGGGATAGCAGCGACTACGGAGAGGGGTGGCGGCGCTAGGTGCTGGCTAGGGCACTGAGGCTAGCAGCGGCCCAGGATTTATAGGGGAGGGAGTCCGGGGCGGCGACGGGTGGCGGCCGCCAAGTTTTGCGGTGGCGCACGCTAGGTTGGGCTGGCGGCGCAGGCCGGGGAGCAACGCGAGAGGCTGAGAAGGAGGCGCGGCGGCCTGGGAGCGCTCAGGCCGAGGTGGCTCGGGCCCGGGGTGGCTGGGCACAGGCCAAACAGAGGGAGGGAAGGATAGGGGAGGAAGGAGGAGGCGGGGAAGAAGAACAGTAGAGAAGGAGAAAAAGAAAAGAAGGGAGGAAAAGGAAGAAAAAGAGAAAGAAAGGAAATTAGGAAAAGGAGAGAAAAAAAAGAAAAGTAAAGGGGTTTCTCCGGAAATTCTCCAAATTTAGAATTCAAATTTTAGGATTTAAAGGATAATTAGGAATATTGGAAGTTGGGGAAAAGTTCAGAATTTTGGAGTGTCATGAATATTGGGATATATATATATATATGGAAATCAAAGAATATTCAGCACAGATTAGAGAATGGAGGAATATTTCAGGGATCAGAAAATGGAGGATATTAGAATATTGAAACTTATTTTGCAGAGGTTGAGTGATTGAAATATTCGAGGCATAATTGAACTTCCCAAAATATATGGATATTTTTGAGATGTGCAAAATTAGAGTATTTTCTCGGGAACTGGAAAAATGGAATGTTCTGAGTATTGTAAATATTCCGGAATTAAGGAATTGACAATAGTGTTTTAATGGGACTGGAATTTGGAGAAATCTCAAATGATTGGAGATTTGGATTTGTACAGAAAAGGGGTTTCGAAAAATACTAAACCCGGGAACTTCGGATTTGAGACTCCGAGGTTTTGGGGCTCTAGGAGCGACATGAAACCCTAGAAGAGAAAGGGAGTCAGAGTTCATGATGAACGGGGAGACTTCAAAGGACTGAATCAGGAACGATCCGAACAGGGGAAAGAAAAGGGATTTATTTTATCTTTATTTAATTACTGACATGATCTTTGTCCCATTAAAATTAATTCTAGAGCTCCGAAAATTCTGAAAAAATTTCAGAGGGTTTATTAATTCATAGGGAATTTACCAAAAGTAAATACCACTATGAAGCACAAAGAATTTAATATTATAAATACCCAAACGCTTAAATATTCCAACAAAACCCTAGGAATATAAAAGCATCCAAGTATTTAATTAAAACTGGAACTTGGGGTTTTTAATATTGGAAATTTCAAATTTTATTCAAACACTTTCACAGACAAAACTTTTCAGTGTATTCTTGTATTTCCATTTGTCGGCGAAACGGGACTGGGGGCCCCACATACCCCGGGGACGCGTGGATCTTCGGCCATGTCAGCTCCTCCGAGGCCCACATTCTGCACAAGTAACGGCCGGCTACGGCCGTCTTCCCGCTAAGTGCCTGGGGCCCGAGCACTGCCGGGCCCTAGTGCATCTTCCCTGGGCGCGTCGCGACGACCGCTCGCATCCACCTCGGGCCCGTGGCCCAGGGACATTCCCGGGCCCGGGTCTCGTCCCCCGGTCCTAGGACCCACAGGCTCGGTCCTAGGGCGTGTTCCCGGGGGCATTACTAGGACATCCGCGGGCCCGGGTCTCGCCCCCCGGACCCGGGACCCACTGGCTCGGTCCCGGGTCGCGTTCCCGAGGCACTCTTCCCGAGCCTGGGACTGACAGCCTCGGTCCCCAAGGAACTCGACGCCTTGTGCGCGCGGAGGGCTCGATGAGCTCTCTACCCTAGGCACGAGCCTGACTCGAGCGGATCAGCTCTCCAACTACCTGCATTAATGACGAGGCGACGGGGCGTGCCGCGTCTGTCGCCCGCTCGGACACACGTGGACTCTCATGATGGCCCCCCGTGGGCCCGCTCCCTGTGCAGTCAGAGAATATTTGACTAAGAGGGCTTCAGTTTTCCACGCTCTGGCAGCGATGGCGTGCGCTGTCACATCTTCATAACCCAGCTACCCGCAGCAGCCGAGCAAGGTGACGACCAGACGTGCCAAACCAACTCCGGCATGGCTCAGCAGGCGGACGCGTGCGACAAGACATATCGTACCTAGAAAAGCTTTCTCTCGGCATGTGTACTAGGCACTGTGGACTCCCCTTGGCCTATGAAAGGAGGATCCATGCCAGCAGGAAAGGGACTTCTAGAGGGAGTTCGGCTTCCAAAGAGACTGGGTTCCCAAGTTAGGGCGAGCTCCTGAGCACCCCTTAAGAACATCTTGTAAGAACAAACCGCATTCATCTCCCACATAGCAGATACATACAGGAGTAGGGTATTACACCTCCGTGCGGCCCGAACCTGTCTACTTCTTCTGTCTCCCTTGCGTGCTATCGACCAGACGCCGCAGCCGTCCTGTGAACCACTCCCCTGGCCGAACCTCAAAGGGGGGTCCCCAGACTCCCCGTGGTTGGAGTTCCCTCCTCCGACACCATTTACGCAATAACAATTTTTTTATTAAAGTAGTTTTTAGGGTGTGACAAATCCACCCCCCTTACAGAAATCTCATCCCGAGATTTGGGGTGGCCAGAAAGAAAAGGGTTTGGTTGGTCTTCAATTCTTTCCGTCAAGCAACTGCCTTCTGGTGACACTTCTCAAAGTCTATCTCGTTGCTTGTCCTAGCGGTAGTCTATATCTCCATCCACTTACCGCAACTAATGTTTCAAGACTTTCCTAAACTGTTGTGCTTGAATCCTTCTTGACTCGTGGGGCTCAGTGTCCTCTGTCTCCAACAGCTCCTTCGAATTCGGAGATTGTTCCCTTGAGCAATCCTGTATTTGGTGATCCGATCAAGTGCTAACCAAACCTGATCCCTTTAGTGACAGGTCCAATTCGATTCAACTTTCCATTTGTCACTAGCGTATCTTATACTCTCTTGTTGACAGCATACCATTTCTTCAACTGTCCACCAACTTAGGGACGGTGGCGAGGTGTTCTTGACCACTAATCCTCCCTAGTGGAACACTTTCCTTCCTCTACTGAATTTACTTCATCCGGTTTCTTTATCAATCACCTTTCTTCCTACCTTCCTACTCACTGTTTCTTAGAATCCCCATACTTAGATTCTCATAATAGTGATGAAAATATTCATCTGTAACTTCCAGGGTCATTGTAGGTATCTTGTTCATTCAATCACTTCTTAACTGATTGATCCAAAGTCGGGATTCTTAACTCCTGATGTCAGTGCCTAGATCCTTTTGAGTACTTACTTCGACTTTTCGATTCAGGTTGTACCATTTGACTTGCCATGTTTTGTAATTAGACCCACTGTCCGTGATAGTGAGTTCTCCATATTCCTGCTAGACTTTTCCTCGAACATCTTCCGATCATGCTCTTGGGTGGCACGAGGTCATCCTTGTTCCAAAGTGATCACGTCCAGAAACTCCTGGCTATTACTCTAATGATCCAAGTCTTCCGTTGGGTTGTGAGTTAAACGACTTCTTCGTTCTCTGACATCTCCCTTGGTATTTGGTTCTTTTGTCCTTGACTTCTGTCCTTGATGCTTCTATCTTAGGTGCTACCCTTCAATGTAGACAGACTTAGAATCGCAGTGACAACTGTTGTTACTCTTGAAGGTAATAACTTAGTCAGATTTACTTTTCCCACCATAAACTGGCTTTCACTAACTCCATTGTCATAAACTGGCTTTCACTAACTCCATTATCATAAACTGGCTTTCACTAACTCTAGCGAGAGTTAGGTATGTTTTTCCTTCTTCCAAATTCTGACGCTACCGACTTGTCTTTCTTTTTCTGTAATGACTGTTGTGACCATGACGTCGTTGATGCTTCTCTGCGATGACTGGCACTTTGGCTTTGGGTGAAGTCTCGCGAAGTTATCTATATCCAAGCGTTGTTTTTCTGCTCTCGATTGTAATTGGTAGGGTCGTTCTCTAGAGAAAATTGGCGAGGATGATCCATCAATCCTAGCTTGACTTGTCCCTTAATATCCTGCATCATGTTCTTCTTATCTTCCTGATGAATTGCTTTGAAGATGAATTAAACTAACTGTTCATTACTTGTGCCTTCTTAAGTTTGCATAAAGGTTAACTCTATCTGGCAGACATATACCCAATACTAGCTTCCACTATCCAACAAAGGTCTGCTGACTCTTGGTGAACCAGGGTTTACGACAAAACCAAGTTTGCATATCTTGAGGCTGAACAGGGGTCATGATTGTGATTATTACTGACCAAGGCTGAATCCAACATAATCTCTTCCTCCAAAGCATTTAGTACAAAACTAACCATCAGTGGTGGAGAAATCAACAGGGAGAGAAGATATAGAGCAAAGAGAGAGAAAGGAAGGAGCAACTTCTTTACTAAATATTTAAATTATTACTGAGCTGTAATGAATATAGAAGGTTAATTATTACACTGCCAAACTAGTATGGCCATATCACCAGCTGACATACGCCATACACTACCCAAGCACACAAGCACAAAAGGAGCAAGCACCAACACACTAACAAGCAAGCTAACACACGCGACTAAACTAACGAGAAGAACTAGTCTTAAGGGTGCAACTTAGGCTTTACGAAGGTAATCGGAGAGCCTCTTTGATTTCTTTGGCTGTCTTGACGTTCCTTCCCCAGGTGCGGCACTGGTAGATCCAAGGCGAAGGCGCTTGGCTTCCACTGGCGAGTTGTCTTCTTCTGGCTGAAGTGCATCAGCTTCTTCTTTCAGTTCTTTGAGCTCCTTTTCCAATTCTCGGATCCTTTTGTGACGTAGCTCCTGGTTCTGTTGAGTTAGTTGATCCACTTGTCTCTGCAGCCTATCAATCTTCATCTGTTGCGCATGTAGCTAGATTCTGGTTCTTTCCTGGTAGTTGACATGAAGGTCATCCAAATAATGTAGCATAGTCCTCATGTGCACTATCACCATGTTGTCTTCATACCAGGTATTCTCACAACCATTTTGCAAACCTGACCAACTGTGAGAGGGATGATAATGATACACCGTATTTGCCAGAGCAGTGTTGAAGTGATGACGGAGCTAGCATAAAGCTTCATAAGATACTTCTCGAGCAGACAGAAAATGATCGGCTTCGGCGGCAAAGGTGAGTCGAGGAAGATCTTCTCGGTTGGAGTCGAGAGTCACCGTGATCTTGCAGCAGAAATCCATACCATTGTCGGCAATTGTGTGGTGGTACAATGGCAAAGTCTCATATCCGATTTCAGCAGCCATGCGGCAAAGCTCTGCCGAGAAACCACTGTCTCCAAGGTACACACTTTCTCTATTGGCCATCTATACAAAGTTGAAAATTTTAAATTAGGAATCCTTCTTTTGTTGCCATTGATTAGGGGTAAGGAGGGAGAAATCAAACATAGAGGAGAGAGAGCAAGAAGATTTTCACAAATAGATTTTCCGCTCGCAAATAGGTTTTTAATGGCTTAATCGTTTGGCTTATCCAACAGTCAAGATTGGCTCTGATACCAACTTGTCACGCCCAGAAATTCACCAAAATTTCCAAAGCTAATTTGTGCAATAAATCCTCATCCAGGAATCAGCCGAGGTACACAAATCGATAATTTGATAAACATAACCAAAACGACATAACAATAAATACTTACAACAGAGGCACTTAGTCCTCACATCGAAGAAAAACAGCAGCGGAACGACAACTAGCGTAGCTTTAACACTAAGCCACAGTCAGCTCAACTAGGGTATAAGCCAAACACCAAACTTCTCCTCCTCGCTAAGCTTCACTCTAATGATTGTAATAATGCAAGACTGAGTACCACCCACCGTACTCAATAAGCCACATTAGGAAATGCAATATAATGCAGCAGGATACCAAAGGAAAGGCATAGTATGGCTTATTTGCGTAAAACAGCATTTAAAACATCAGACAGCATTTATAAATATTTAAAAACAGTATAATTTAATTATTATCAACATTTAACCAATCTCTGAACAGCGCTCGAACGCAGTTCAGGCCTAAAATCATAACCCTCCAAACTAGAGCTATCAAGTTCCATCATTTATTTCCATTAATGAATAGCATCGGACTAATCACAGAAAACATTGCTAAGCTCGCTCATTAACCGTGAGCACGGCTATTCGAATAGTTTTACTCTGGCCAGAGGTGTACAAATTTACCTACAAGACACAATCTCAACATCATGTCAGCCATGCGTCGTGATACTCAAAAGTACCCGAATAGAGATTGTGACAGGACCCTTCGTACGCGGCGCATGCGGAAAGGAGGTGCAGGTGGCGGTGCACGCTGGGCTGGGCTGGCAGCGCGGGCCGGGGAGCAGCGCGCGAGGACGAGAAGGAGGCACGGCGGCCTGGGAGCTCTCGGGCCGAGGTGGCTGGGCGCAGGCCGAACCGAGGGAGAGAAGGATGGGGAAGGAAGGAGCAGGCATGGAAGAAGAACAGTAGAGAAAGACAAAAAGAAAAGAAGGGAGGAAAAGTAAGAAAAGGGGAAAGAAAGGAAATTAGGAAAAGGAGAGAGAAAAAAAAAAGAAAAGAAAAGGGGTTTCTCCGGAAATTCTCCAAAATTAGAATTTAAATTTTAGGATTTAAAGGATAATTAGGAATATTGGAACTTGGGGAAAAGTTCGGAATTTTGGAGTGTCACGAATATTGGGATATATATATATATATATATATATATATGGAAATCAAAGAATATTCGGCGAGGATTAGAGAATGGAGGAATATTTCGGGGTTTAGAAAATGGAGGATATTAGAATATTGAAACTTATTTTGCAGAGGTCGAGTGATTGGAATATTCGAGGCATTGTTGAACTTCCCAAAATATATGGATATTTTGGAGATGTGGAAAATTAGAGTATTTTCTCGGGAACTGGAAAAATGGAATGTTCCGAGTATTGTAAATATTCCGGAATTAAGGAATTGACAATAGTGTTTTATTGGGACTGGAATTTAGAGAAATCTCAGATGATTGGAGATTTGGATTTGTACAGAAAAGGGGTTTCGGAAAATACTAAACCCAGGAACTTTGGATTTGAAATTCCGAGGAGGCTTTGGGGTTCTGGGAGCAACACGAAACCCTAGAAGAAAAAGGGAGTTAGAGTTCATGATGAACGGAGAGACTTCAAAGGATTGAATCAGGAACGACCTGAATAGGGAAAAAAAGGGATTTATTTTATATTTATTTAATTACTGAAATGATCTTTGTCCCATTAAACTTAATTCTAGAGCTTCGAAAATTCTGAGAAAATTTCAGAGGGTTTATTAATTCATAGGGAATTTACCAGAAGTAAATGCCACCACGAAGCACAAAAAATTTAATATTATAAATACCCAAACGCTTAAATATTCCAACAAAACCCCGGGAATATAAAAACATCCAAGTATTTAATTAAAATTGGAACTTGGGATTTTTAATATTGGAAATTTCAAAATTTTATTCAAACACTTTCACAGACAAAATTTTCCAGTTTATTCTTGTATTTCCATTTACCCAATAACAATTTTTTTATTAAAGCAGTTTTCAGGGTGTGACAATCGCCCACCACCTCTCCAGCAACAATGCACCAGTCAGTGAACGCCTCGGCGGGGGCATCGTCTTTGGGCAGCGGTGGAGGAAACGCACCCATCCTCGTAAGCACCACGTGCAGCGTACGGCTGGCATCAATGGCCGAAGCCCGAGTGCTGGTTTCGACCTCCTTCGCCTCCGAAAGCTCAACGCAAAGGCGTTCGAGCTCGGCTTCGCGGTCGGTGAGGCGGACTCGGAGCTGATCAGCCTCGGTCCTCAACGTGGCATTCAAAGTCTTGACGTCCTTAAGAACCTTCTTCAAAACACTCTGCTCCTGGGCCAGCCGTTCTGCCTTCGACGCCTCGTCCCACTGGCGGCTCTTAAGGCCGTCCAAGTGAGCGTGTGTCATGCACTCGTGGCACCCCGTCAAGAAGAGCGCCTGAAATATGCGAAGCTAAGAGATAAGCGAAGCAAAACCAAAGGCCCAAAAGGCGGGTTGAAGAAAAAGATAAAACCAACCTTGGTCAGCAGACCACATAGCAACAAGCCCGCCTAGTCGAGGTCAAACCGGTCATCGACAATCGGCTAGACAGTCGAGGGCGAAGCCAAGAAACTCAGGCCGCCAACAAACAAGCGAAGCTCGTTGCGGCAGGCTAAGTCCTCGGTGATGAAACTCGGCGTCGGGAGGACGCTGTCGGAGGCAGACAACATCGGTCTCCCACTCACCTCCATGGTGCCTTGGCCAAGGCTGCTGGCGGGCTTCGACAGGCCCCCGGCCAGAACATCCTCCGCCGTGTCCTTGCTGTCATAGTCCACGACAACGTCCTCTTCCTCGACAGGCTGGGGAGACTCCGTCCTCGCCCTTTTCGCCACCGGGCTCTGGTGCACCGTGAAGATGACTCCGAGTCGCTAAATACCGAGCCCAGAACAACCAGTGCAAACTAGAAGTGGACCATCCTCCCAGCGCTCCGGGGGCGAGCGGCGGCCGCTAAAGACCCACGTGTGGGCGAAGGCCCTGTCCTGGCCCGGCCACTGATGGGCATTGCGACGTCGGGGCTAGGAGTTCACCCGACGGCACCAAGGTCGGTGTCCCCTGCGTCGCCGTCCTCGTCGTCTTCATCAAGGGCGGGCGTCGGCGAAGGGTGGACGGCCCAAAGGGGCTGGACCATCCTCGGCACCATGCGGCTAGGGCCCGCAGCATCACCGGCGCTCTTCTTCCTCTTCTTCCCTGCAGCGTCCCCGCCGTCATCGCCCTGGGGCTAGACAGGATTCTCGCGCGGGGGAACTTCTGGGAGAAGCCGCATACACACGCGGTTCACCCTCCCTCCTTCAGGAACTTCATGATCTCCCTGTACTCCTTCGGAGTCATGTCCCCGACAAGGAGCTTCGCTAGCCTCTCCACTTCACCCAGGGAGACAACTGCAAACCACGCAAAGTCACCTGAATCAAAACGGGTCGAATTGAATTTGATAGGCGAGCAAAGAAGTGAAAGAAGCCAACGAGAACCTATCGAGGTGGTCGTCAGGAACGGCGATGGCAAGGAGATCGCAAATCTGGTTGTCGCGGTCGATGGTAACATTCCATGACCACGCCAACAGGGTGACGCCCATCATCAGGTACTCCGCGATGAGGTCCTGAATGCTTAGACGACTCGCAATGGCTCAAAGGAGCTGACAGCGGGCCTCCAGTGTACTGGTCGAGGAGACCTTCAGGCGGGCATCGAAGCGGGGCAGGCTCAGCGATGACCAGAGGGCCTTGAACTCGCGGGAGTCAGCAGCATAGGATATCTTATGGTAGAACCACCGCCTCATCCACGACTTCTCCCACTTCGGCATCGAGGCGGGGACGGGCCATAGATTGGCTTGGTCGGGCCGCGTGATAAAGTTCACAACGCCGAATACGCTTTTCTTCCCCCCCCCCCCACCGGCGTCGCCACCGTCTTGCTGTATAGGGCGGCCGGGTGAACGACGACGAAGATATCAGCCATCGGCTCAAACTCCTAAGTCCAGGCCATCCACCCGAAGACGGCGACGCGGATGAAGGCTCTCGGACTGAGCTGCGGCAGCTCCAGGTTGAATAGGGCAAGCACCTCAAGGAGCAGCCCGCAGCAGCGGAACTAGAGCCCGACGTCAAAGTAGGTGGTGAAGACAATTGTCTCGTCATCACCCGACGCGGGGACAACGTCTTCGCCGGACGCCCGAGCGAACCCCTCTGAAAGGGTCCCTCTCCGGCAGAGACCGTCGATGTCGGCCTGGCGGATGAGCGAAGGGCCGAGGTAGATAGTGTTGTCGTCGATCAACCCCGGATCTACGCTGCGGGCCTTCTCCGAGGTGGGTTTCCGAGGAGCCATGGGCGCCAGGTTGGGCGAAGAAGGTTAAGATCGAAGTCGGAGAAAATCGAAGCGTGGAGGACAGCGAGTGGAAGTGAACAGTGGACAGCGTTTTCATAAAGCAAGAGGACAAAAGTGGTGTCTCGAGGGGCCGGCTGCGCCTATATATAGGCCACTGGCATCGTCCAATCATGGCGTGCCATGTGGCGCCTCGAGAGGCGAGCCGCCGTGAGAGCCAAGCGGGCAATGGCGAGACGACTCGTGGCACGATGTGAGGAGCCCTCGCGCCGCCTTGGAAGGCGAACCGCTGTATCACCGCATCGGCCGACGTGTGGCACCTCACTCGGCGAGCCGCCTAGTTGCCGCTGCACCAGACGCATGGCATCGCAAGGGGCGAACCACCGCGAGGATACACAAACCATCACATGGTGACACGTCATGGCCCGCGGAGATTTCCCTCGTCACCCTGCATGGTCAAAGAGTCCCAGTGAAGCGTGGCAAATCGGAACCAAAGGTCTTGAGCTATACTTAGCTGAAGAAGGGACGGCAAGCGGCCTACATGGCGAGAGGCAGTATCCACAAGCTCGGCCAAGTCGCAGCTCAGCCTTGCACGTGAGCGGCCTGTTGGAGACAGGCCACAACCCCTTCGGACTGTCTCCCTTTCAGAAGGCTCAAGGCCGAAGCCGCACGAAGCCCCTTGGCAGACCAAGACCGAAGACATGAGGACGAAGGGCATGGTGCGCCCAGCGAAGACGAAGGACTTCGGGACGGAGTGTTGAAGCTACTGGCGAAAGGCCTAGGAGGGCCGAAGAGGCGACTCGACGGGCGAAACCCCATTGCACCTATCTTGACTAAGGAACAAGACGGCCAAAAAGGCCGAAAAGCCCATCAAGGGCCCAGCCCACGTAGCGGCCCGATGACCCACTGTTAACACCAAAATTTGGTACGATTCGTATTGGACTTAGTTAAGGAAAGAGATTGTGTCAGCCAATGGAAGCTAATCTAGAAGAGACCGAGTTTGGGAAGGAATCGTGAAGACCACAGCATGGCAATTAACTATTTTATCTATAAATTAGGTAGCTTTAATAATTTTTAGGAAAACCTGATCTCGTGTCCGATCAAGGCTTGTTAATTTTCCTTTTATAGTTAGAAAACTCCTGTTTCGTATCCGATCAGAACTATATCAACTCGGGGTATAAATACGTATGCTCGGGGACCATGTAAACTATCTCACAGATCAATATAATTTCGGCGCATCGCCACCCTCTTCGACGGGTTCTTGCTTCTCGAGCCGGGCTGCATCGATTAGGTCCGAACTCCTACGAGAGGGTAAGTCTCGTTACCCCGACTACCTTATCGGCTAGGACTTCCTCGGTTAGGTCCGATATTCTAGCTGATCTACGGTAGTCGGCTTACTACGGTGTATCTATTCTGTCTACGGCTGCATCAGTTAAGTTTGATCTCTTAGGCCGAGTGGATATACCACATCACGCGTGCATAGATTTTATCGGCTTACTGGGTGTAATTTATCGTCAGTTTATGCTGCATCGGTTAGGTCCGACCTACTAAACTGCCTGCGATAAGTTATTCCTGCTAGGTTGATAGATTTTATGCAAGCATCTCATCGGGATGTATAGCCGATAAGTTATCTGTTACTGGATAAAGCCGACTGCATTGTCTTGATTATTATTTTGATTATCTACACTATCATCGGCTTTCCAGCCGATGCACATGTTCTATTGGTAGTCGGCTGGTTTTCTATCTTTTTTATATTATCGGTTCTCTAGCCGATATACAGGTGTCATCGGCAATCGGCTGGACGGAGTCTGTATCGGCTTGTTGGCCGATTGGATCGCTGATCTAATATTTTCTATCTCCTTGTCAATTGTTGGGTCAAATTGACTGGCACGCCCGCGAACCTCAAATTTAGGACCTGCACTGGAGCTAAGCAGATCTCCCAGGCCTTCGCGTGTCTAGTGCATCGAACCATATCATCGGCTCGTTCCTAGCGCTACCGGTGATTTTCGGTGTCAACACCCACGTGACGGCCCGATAGCCCATCAGGAACCTGTAGACAGAAAAAGACGGAAATGCCCCTATAGCTGTCCCCATTAGGGAGCTATGATGTAATATCGCCTGTAAATAAAACCCTAGAGCCTGTAACTGTAACCCTAGGCCTATAAATAGGTACCAGGCCACTATAATGGCAAGATTTTTAAGATTAATATAAAAGATTTACTACTGCAGTCTATTCTCAAATTCCACTGTTGTTCTTCAACGACACTTCCTTTGTCCTAAATCATTAAGAAACCATAACTTATGAAGGGAAAAAACATATAAGCTGCAAACAAATAGTAAATTGCCAGAATGCCAGATGACAATATTCCTAAGACTAATACAACTAACATTGAGCTGAATCATGGTGATTAGAAAGGAAAAACCAATAGTTACGATCCGTTGCCGTTGCAGATCTGGATCTCTCCCTTCCCTAGGCCGTTACCGGCCTCATCGTCGTAAAGCTTCATGCCGTAGTACCAATGGCACTAGCGACGAGGGGAGGGGAGGGAGGAGCTGTGCTTGCCTCACCTGTCGTAGGCCCCTCCAAATCGGGCTCCTCGAAGGTGACGACAACCGTGAGGCCCCTGAATGCCGAGTGGACGTGGGCGTGGCGAGGGAGGCGCACCCGCCTGAAGGCAGCCGGGTTGGCGACGTAGTAGGAGCCGGTGGTCTCTGTAGGATTGACTCACACTAAGATAGGCAATCAGAGGGAGGGTGAATGATTGCATAAGTCAAGAATAAAATTTAACACTTTCCCCTAATCACAAAACCAGAAAAACCACGTTTTCAGAATCTGGACAGAACACCGTTTCTTCACTAAACAGATTGTAGGCATATATCCGTACCTCCGATCGACCTGGAATTTTGACAGAATAAACTAGACAAAATTTTCAAACAAACCCAACTAGAATCACATCAATCGGACTTCTGGATCTTGAGATATTAACAAAACAAAATTACTGAACAGAAGGTTGACGGAAATTAATTAAGCCCTAATTAATTGATTAAACGAGATCCGAAAATAATTAACCAACAAACTTTTCATAACACTAGAAAAACACCCTGGCTAGATTTTAAATCAAAGAAATTAACCCAAATCATAGAGAAAAACAAATCAATCTAAAATCGATCACTAGGCATGCACCAAGATGAACGAGAAAGAGGGATTAATTACCGCACTAATCTTTCATAAACTTTATCTTTATTACCAAGATTGTGCTTACAAGATGTTTCTCCAAAACATCCAAAAGATTTCTCCACGAAATCACTAAACTCTAGATTAGAACTCTAATCTAAAAACAAATTCGCTCTCTAAAAATCCCTAAAAAAACCATCCACAAACTAACAGGGAGTCACTATTTATATAGAACCAAATCTCCTTCGCGGGCCAACTCAGCCGTTGCCTTGCCTAGGCCGCGCTAGGCCCATGCATCTCCCGCTGCTCACGGCTGCAAGCCTGCTTGCAGTGCTGCATGCATGCATGTCGCATGCTACATTATACCACATGGTACTGTAGCACATGGCATGTACTCCTTTTTTTTTTCGATTTTTCCGGCGTTTACACACTGTCTTGTGAAGCTCGTTCTGAATATCTTTCCACACGGTTTTTATCCAACGTGTATCACCTTGTGTCTCACCTTATCACCCGGTATCTTTGACCGTTCTAGACCTAAACTCCTCCCTGAGTTTAGTCCCGATCCCGCCGCTGACCAAGGTTGACCCTAAGTACCTACATACAAATAGACCAAACACACCGTTTTCGGGCACAGATATTCGTAACCTGACCCACGTCAGTCGTACAGGTTATCACACTTTCCGATACCAAGTTTATAAATCACAAGATAAGCTAATTTTTCAGCACATGATTTTACAATCTCCCCCTTGATGAAAACATTGGCGACAACATATATAAACACTAAACATTGGCATTTACCGTCGCAAAGTCCTTTCTAAAGAAGAACGAAAAGCAAAATAAAAGGGTAGTGAAAAGATCATCAAAAACTGTATATAAAACTCTCCCCCTTGTTGACAATAAGTTCATCAAGAACACAAAGAGAAATATTATTTTTTTAGTTTATCCTCCTTTTTTTAATAATAATGAGCACCACCAATCATCAAAATATAGATCAAATGCTCACTCATGTCATACTAAAAGTAATTTGCACTCTCACATCTATACACCTGCAATGTAACTCTAGCACAACTAAAAAATTAAGTGCAATTAACAATTTATTACATGACATGATATTCCTTTCTCAACTATTTTAATACTTGAATTCATTGGTGTTTAAAAGAGCTGAAACTTGATTAATTAGTTGCAACAAGATATCAATTGCAAGGAATTATATGCACCGTCAGCCTTACTTTGCAACCTAGTCAAGCCTATATCTTTTGACAATTACAGGCTTAAAAACAAGGTTTCGGTCATACACAACTTTTCCAAGTTCATACCAAAGTGCAAAGGTAAGCAGTCTCGTTAAAAAGAAGTGTGACAATGAATATTTCCTTGATCTTTTTCGCATTTTTCCATAGCACATACTTTTGATCTTTCTCATATTATTGTTCATAGCACATTACCACATGTAAAACAAGATCAAAATAGATAAGAAAGTTCAATCATGCCAATATTTAATTCAAGTTGTTATTTTATTTAGATAGTCATGCAAAGGCCTACACTACATATGTACAGGCATGAAGGCACTCTTTCTTTATGGCATGAACATGGCTTCAAAAGACACATATGAATCATATGTAGTGCTCATTAGTTTATCAATAATTTTTTATTTTTTTAAATTTCAAATAAAAACATGCCAATAATAAAATATGTTACAAATAGTTAAAGCTCCCCCTCAAAACAACCCCATTGGATGAATAACCCCAAGTTCTCCCCTAAGATAAGCAAAACGAGAAGAATCCAAAGGTTTTGCGAAAATATCTACCAATTGATGTTCAGTATCCATATAATGAAGTGCCACATTTTCTTTTTCAACATGATCTCTCTAACAAGATTCTAATGGCTTCAAATCTAGCAACAGGAGCAAAGGTTTCATCAAAATCTAAACCTTATATCTGTGTAAAACCTTGAGCAACCAACCTAGCTTTATTTCTAACAACTACACCGTCCTCACTTTGTTTATTTTTAAACACCAGAATGATTAGGAGGTGGTGGCACTAGTTTTCAAACCTTGTTACGTTCAAAGTTCTCTAATTCTTCATGCATGGCATTGATCCAAGATTCGTTAGTTAATGCATGTGATATATCTTTGGGTTCAAAAGACACAACAAACGCTGAATGAGCATGAGAGTTTAGATCGTTAAACCTGGAACGTGTCACTCTTTCATGAAGATTACCAATCATTTGTTGAGGTGAATGTATTCTTTGAATGTGCAAGGAAGTTGTTGCTTCAGAAACTTCACTTTCTTCTATTTGATCTTCTACATGCACAGATGATGTGGAGATTTAAGGATGCTCAGTTGTAAGTGAAGTTGTAATAGGTGCCGAATCTATTGCAATTGATTGTATGAGAGGAGTTAAAGCTTCAGCTACATCATCATCATCTTCTTCATCAACAAAAATGTCCTCCCCCTGAATATATGCACCTGTACCTACAATACTTGGACTAGTACCTGGGCTAGTCTCATCAAAAGTAACTTCACAGGTTTCTATTATTTTGTTAGTCTCCAAAACTAGAACACGATAGGCACGAGAATGAGTAGAGTAACCAAGAAACATGCCATCAACTAATCTAGCCTCAAATTTATCTAAGTTTCCAGATTTCAGCACAAAGCATTTGCATCCAAACACATGAAAATGAGAAACACTAGGCCTATGATCAAACCACAACTCATAAGAAGTTTTACCAAGCTTTGATCTCAAAAATACACGATTTAAAATATAGCATGCAGTAGATATGGCTTCAGCCCAAAATTTTCTAGGAGTAGAAAATTCATCTAGCATAGTCCTAGCCATCTCAACCAAGGTTCTGTTTTTTCTTTCAACTACACCATTTTGTTGTTGTACTCTAGGTGAAGAGAATTGATGATCAAGACCTTTTTCAGCACAAAATTGATCAAAAGAAGAATTTTTAAATTCAGATCCATTATCACTTCTAATTGCTCTAAGAGCTCCTGGGAAATCAATCGATAATCTAAGAGCAAGACCTCTAAAAGACTAAAAGTCTCATCTTTAGACACCATAAAGAAAACCCAAGAGTATCTTGAGTAATCATCAACAATAACTAACACGTACCATTTACCTCCAAAGGATTGAACCCGTGATGGTCCAACAGTATCAAGATGTAGAAGTTGTCCCGGTGCGTTTGTCATTACCATAGTAAGAGGTGGATGTGAATCTGCATGCATCTTACCATATCTACAAGAAGAGCAAACTATTTTGCTATCGCCCTTAAGCTTAGGCAAACCACAGATAAGATCTAAACCACTAACACGTGTTAAATGATCAAAACCAATATGGCCAAGTCTACGGTGCCAAAAGAATAAGCCTTTAAAATCATTGACAACTAGACACCTATGCTTAGTGGAATGTGGTACATCAAAATCAGTTTTAAACACGCTTCCAAAATGTGTAATATTAAAGACAAGATCTTCTGAAGCATCTAACACTCTGCATCTATCTTTCTTAAAGCACACTTCAAGATCCTCATCAATCATTTGTAAGACAGAAAGCAAGTTGTATTTCAAATCCTCAACAAGTGCTACATCCTTAAACATAAACTTGTCATTTACCTTCACCGTACCTTTTGCCACAACCGTAGAAGTAGAAGCATCTCCAAAAGTAACTTTTTCAGTAGGCGATGCTCTTGTGAGGGAGGAGAACCAATTCTTGTCACCAGTCATGTGGCGTGAGCATCCAGAATCCACTAACCAAATGTTCTCCTTCCTCGCGTGTAGTGCCTATATAGAAAAAGATAATGTCGAGGTCACAGTACTAGGGTTAGTAATATAGCATTTAGGAATCCAGTACTGAGACATACGACACACTCCAATAGGCATAACACAAGTATTTTTATGCAAAAATTCAGATCTAGCATTACTCATGTTAGAAGCCACAAAAGAGCATGTCTTTCTCAAATTAGACCTATCCTTAGCCTTTTTTTTCATTTGTTGTTTGGCTAGTCTAAAACAAAATTCTACTTTATGTCAATCTCTACCACAATGAGTGCAAGTGTACTTAACTTTGTATTTAGCTTGAGAAGTAGAGGCTACCTTTGTATTTGTTGTGATAGAAGATGACATAATACCAACAGATTTAAAAATCATCTTTTTAGGTTCATTGACTGTCTCAATTATGCCACTGCCAAGGGATTTAACAACTTTTGGAGCATGGGTCTTAGAATAATCATAAGGATCAAAACCCAAACCAATTTTAAATTTTTCAGAACTAGTCTTTTGATTCAAAATTTGATTCAAACTTTTAGTTCTTATCTTTCCTTGCAAATAATCAATACGCTTCAAAAGAGTGGCACAATTCTTACAAGATACATGCTGAAATCTATTATTTTTACCACAATTAGAGCATGAAAGAACCTTATGGATAGCAAGATCTTCTTTTAGTTGTGCAATTTTAACATCAGCATCTTCTATCTTCAAAGCAAGATCTTCTTTTAGTTATGCAATTTTAACATCTGTATCTTCTAACTTCAACTTAAAAACATTGCATTTATCACAAGAGATAGGTTCATCAATTGGACAGACATGTTGTTCATTTTTCTCCTTTTCTAGCCTAAGTTCCTTTAGTGTAGAAGCATACATATCCCTTAGAGAAATAAATTCAGCATAGACTACATCACATAATTTACAAGAATCATCTATAGGGGTCAAAGTTTTAAGCCTTGTAATGTCAGCATTTAACTGTTCAATTAAAGCATCATGCTTCCTAATTTTTTTGTTTCTTTTCTCTAATAAAGCACCAAGTTTTTCAACAGCACGAGCTAAATCATCATAAGAAGGTTCTACCTTATTGTCGCTATTGATGTCAACGTCGTTGTTGGTGGAGCTTCTGCTACTTGCCATTATACATAGACCAATCAAGCTTTTCTTGCCTTTGGAAGTAGCATCATCATCACTCTCGGTGTCCACATCGCTTAGATTTACCTGTTCAAGAGCAGAAAGAACATGATGCACTACCTTCTTGTTTAAATACCCCTTCTTCTTAGTGCTCTTAAGTGTTCGCTTCTTGTCACTCTCTACCTTGTCTTCCTCCTCATCATCATCCCTAGAAATTCTTACTAGAAATTTTGGATATTTAAGACGAAGGTGATTAAGCGAGCCACATTCAAAACATCTCTGAGGTTCTCCACCATTTGCTCTCTTTCTGGATCGAACATTTTACAAAGCTTTTGTGAAGCGAGTGGAGAGGAGTGCCAAATCATCTTCAAGAAGTTGTTCTAGCTGTTCATCAGTTAGTGAAGACAAAGAGGACAAAGCATAGCTAGATGAAGAGTTATCACTAATAGAGTTGTTAGTTTGTGAAGCTAAAGCCATTGATTTATTAGCTATATTTTTTCTAGCAAAAACATCTAGCTCGTGAGTTTTCAATTTAGAATAAAGCACATCTAATGTAAGTGTACTCATGGTAGTAGATTCTCTAATTGATGTTACCTTCATTTCCCATATAGACATATCTAAAGCTCCTAGTAATTGGCAAGAATTTTCAGCTTCAGAATATATAACATTAACAGATCGCAAGTTGCTAAAAATCTTATTAAAGCGAGCAAAGAAATCATCAAGAGATTCACCAGGTTTCATCTCAAAACACATGTATTTCTTTTTATACATGTCCTGACGTACCTCTTTTACCGTGTTTGACCCTTTGTGATAATCACAAAGTGCTCTCTATACCTAATCGCCGGTTAAGATCAATTAGAAAAGATAATAAAATAAATAACCTCGCTCTGATACCACTTGTAGGATCGACTCACACTAAGATAGGCAATCAAAGGGGGGTGAATGATTGCATAAGTCAAAAATAAAATTTAACACTTTCCCCTAATCACAAAACCTGAAAAACTGTGTTTTCAGAATCTGGACAGAACACCGTTTCTTTACTAAACAGATTGTAGCCATAGATCCGTAACTCCGATCGACCTGGAATTTTGACAAAATAAACTAGACAAATTTTTCAAACAAACCCAACTGGAATCACGTCAATCGGACTTTTGGATCTCGAGATATTAACGAAACAAAATTACTGAACAGAAGGTTAACGGAAATTAATTAAGCCCTAATTAATTGATTAAACGAGATCCAAAATAATTAACCAACCAAACTTTTCAAAACACTAGAAAAACACCCTAGCTAGATTTTAGATCAAAGAAACTAACCCAAATCTTAGAGAAAAACAAATCAATCTAAAATCGATCGCTAGGCATGCATCAAGATGAACGAGAAAGAGGGATTAATTACCGCACTAATCTTCCATAAACTTTACCTTTATTATCAAGATTGTGCTTACAAGATATTTTTCCAAAACATTCAAAAAATTTCTCCACGAAATCATCAAAACTCTAGATTAGAACTCTAATCTAAAAATAAATTCGCTCTCTAAAAATTCCTAAAAAACCATCCACAAACTAACAGGGAGTCACTATTTATATAGAACCAAATCCCCATCGTGGGCTAACTCAGCCGTTGCCTTGCCTGGGCCGCACTAGGCCCACGCACCTCCCACTGCAAGCCTGCTTGTAGTGCTGCATGCGTGTATGTAGCACATGTCATGTACTCTTTTTTTTCGATTTTTCCGACGTTTACACACTGTCTTGTGAAGCTTGTTCTGAATATCTTCCCACACAGTTTTTATTCACCGTGTATCACCTTGTGTCCCACCTTGTCACCTGGCATCTTTGATAGTTCTGGACCTAAACTCCTCCCTGAGTTTAGTCCCGATCCCACCGGTGACCAAGATTGACCCCAAGTACCTACACACAAATAGACCAAACACACCGGGCACATATATTCATAACCTGACCCACGTCAGTCGTACAACTTATCACACTTTCCAATGCCAAGTTCATAAATCAGATAAGCCAATTTTTCAGCACATGATTTTACTGTCTCGTCGCGAACACAGACGAGGCCGTGTGTGGAGGTGAGGACGGTGACGGGCTCTGGGAAGGCGGAGAAGCACAGGTCCAAGATGAGCTACTTGGCGACGTGGAGCGCGTCAAAGGCAAGGTAGCCGGACCCGTTGGTGGAGACGGTGTGGTAGAAGAGGCCCGAAAGAGTCCTCGGCGGCGACGGGCACGGCAATTCCTCCCCGGGGTCGCCGTCGATGTCGCTCTCCTCGTCGTTTTCATTGGAGTTGGAGGCGGCGGGGATGGTGCAGGAGGAGGAGAGCGCGAGGATGAGGTCGTCGGAGGAGGAGTAGGCGGGGTTGTCGGAGTCGGGCATGACCCAATCTACTTCGCACTCTGCCTCCGCCATGGCTACCCTCCTCTCTCTCCGATGGGGATGGGGGTTAAGGTTTTGGAGGAGGGGAGGGGATGGGATTTGGGGAGGAGTTGATTACTACTCCAGATTCGACTGGATCCTTTGCGATCTAGGGATGGGAAGATGGCCGAGAGCGGCGCGAGGAGAAGCGGGAGCGCAACTGCGCGAGGTCGGGAGGGAGGAGGTCGGCGTGAGCATCGCGGACGAATGGAAACTATATCAATCTTTGTTCACGGGTCGTGGCGGTGAGAATGGCGTGGGTGTGGGACCGGCGAGCGATCGCGCTAGAGGAGCAGACGAAGGGGACGAAGGGAAAGGTTATTTTTATAATAGTAGAGATTTGTTAATAATTATTATATTAAAATATTTAGAATATTTGATGAATCTAAACAATTTTTCTAAAATGTAAATTTAAAAAACCGAAAAAATCTAAACAAATATTGGCTAGATTTAAAAAATAAAAAAATTGAACAAATATTGATTGAATTTAAACAACTTTTTGTAAAATGTTTTTGATTTTCACAATTTGGGACAAGTTTTAATTTTTACAAAATATGTTTAAATTCAGCCTATATGTGTTCAAATTATCTTGGAAAGGTGGCTAGCCGCCTAGGGGTAAAATCATCTCTTGTAAAGTTCTCTCTTCATTTGGAGAAAATATATTAAAATAACGACTGGAGTGTATTTTGTCAAACAATCACCAAAATAGAGTGTTCTACAATATTTTTTTTCTTTTTTAGGCCTATGGTTTTCTACTTCACAATCAAGTTGGAGATTGAATTCCGTGCAGTGTTATACACTTCAAGAATTACCTTCTTTTCTCGAATTGCTGTGTCAGCTTATCTTGTTCTTCTTTTCCACATTGAATATATCTTGGTCAAATATTTTATTTGGCCAACAATGCATGACGTAGGTCTTTGAAAAAAAATTAATAATGTATGTATATCGGCTTATTTTAAATTACTTATATCATGTTTCTAAAAATTAGAAACTTTATCGCAACTTACTACTAAACTGGAGAAAGTTCAAATTAAAATGCCAAGCCTTCATAAAAATTCTCCAAGGCTTCATTTGGAATGGAGGAATTTTAGAGGATTTATACCGGTTTGAGTTAATTACTGTAATGATCTTGTAGAATTATGTGTTTCGGAAAGCCTAAAAGTATTATTCAATCTGTAGGGTAGCCCCCAACAAGCCAAACACCTTCTTCACGAGGGTATTATTTCGTGAGATGTGCTTCCATGCTCGTAAGAAAGAAAACTGCACAACTATTAAAGACGATGAATGGTCCAGATTAAAAGGTACTCCGTAATTAACATGCTAAAAGTCATTGAGGAGGGGTAATTTCGTCTCTGAGGTAGTTACTCGATCATCTCGATCTGGCAGTCGCTTGGCTGTTCAATCGCGCCGCGCCGTCCCCTTCGTCCGCTGCGCTAACCTGTCTCGTTTCTCCGCCCCGCCGTGCCCCTGCCTCGCCTGCCTCCTCTGATTTTTCTAGGCATGCTTCTAATCTCTCTCGGCCCATCTCATGTGTTTGATTTGGCAAGCTTGAATGTTACCATTAGCAACAGCCTGAGTTAAAACGGCAGCAGCCAGCAGAGGAGGCCAAGCAAACGACGCATTTGAGTGCATGGCAGACAGGTTGCAGCAACAGAGGAGGACGCACTGTTCTAGAATGCCTTCTCTTCTTCTCTCGTAGTGTCACCATTGCTCTTGCGACCGAGTCGGCGAGAGGAGTGGCGCGGCGAAGGAATCGTATGGGGACAGCACGTCACGGCGTCGCGATTGGACGGCCGGGGGTAACTCCTCAAGGACAAAATTACCCTTTCTTAGTGATATTTAGAATATTATTAATTACCTTTAATCTAAACCATTCATCATCTTTAACATTTGTGCAATTTTCTTAGCGAGAGTATGGAAGCACTCCTCTTATTTCATTATTTGTATGTACCACGTGCAAGTAGCCCCCCGATTATATATCACACATATTATACTGAAGACAAAAGATCTACTGTACTGACAAACTATAGAAAGTCAGTACAAACTATAGATGACGAAACGGGCCTAACAGGCCAGTATGGCCCGAGGCCCGCTATACCATGGTCCGGTATGATACGTACTGTTTAGACACAACTTCTATAGCAAACTGTGCTGTATTAACCCACGTATCGAGGTCTTAGTTCAAACACGGTCTATAAAGCTGTCGGGCCATGCCATACCGGTAGAGGCCTGCCAGGTCGTGTCATGCTGGCACAGGCCTGGACATGGCACGTAGGCCGGCATCAGCCCAGTAGGCACGGCGGCCTAGTAGATGAGGCATGCCACGCGTGAGGGCGCGAGACCGGCGGCCCAGCATGCAACGGTGGCCCGGCAGGCGAGGCGCGCGCGGCGCGCCCACGGGACCACGCGCCCGCGCCGCTCCCGTTCGAAATTCAAACAGAGCGCGCGTGCGGCGGCGGCGGTCAGCGCGCCTGGCCAGGCGGGCCCGCGCGGAGGCCTAGGCGACGCGTGGCGGTGCGAGCCACCTGCCCGCCCTTTTTCCTGTGGAGATTTAAAAAAAGAAAAGAAAAAATTAGGAAAAGTATAAAAAATTTAAAATTGTGCTAAGAACTTGAGAAAAGGGAACAAAATCTTTGCAACAAAATGAGAAAAATTTCATAAAATTTTTTAATAATATGAGAGAAATTTTTTTTCATATTTTGTAAACAAAAAATAGCAATATTTATATAATTTCTACATAAATATGGGAAAAAAGAAGCAATGATCTTTATTGAAATTAATATTACATGGCTGTCTCATTAAAAACTTTATCATTTAAAAAATCATATTTGAGAAAAACATGACAAAGAAAAGAGAACAGCTAAAGGTCAGAACTTAAAAATAAAAATGTGCTACTCTAGTTCCTTATTATCCAGGTAAAGATTATCGAACTGAGCAGCCAAATCCTAGTTGTTCGTGATGTATTGGGTAGTTCTTTGATTAGCTCCCAGTCTTTAACGAGAAGTAGCATTTCTACCACATTACTGTGCAGATTTCTTTTCCTCTCCTCGATAATTCTTCCACAAACTCACAATTAAAAATTTGTCTCAATCAAAAATTAAAACTAGAATACAAACTCACAATTCATAAACTAGCACAATATGAGAGGTTTGGATGAGCCAAGATGTTAGGGGTGGCTGCCCTATTTATAGAAAAAATTTCATATTTTTTGAATTTTTTTCGTATTTTTTTGGATTTTTTTTCCTCCAATGGCTAGTCGAAAAATAGCAGTTAAACTAGCTATTGGAGGACACGTGTCGCAACTAGATTGGGCACCCGCCCGGTCGTACCATGTTGTGGCGGATCGTGCCCTTGCCGGCTGGTTATAGGAGCCGGGCCATGCCACGAGTCCGACGTGCCGCACTGGCACCAACGACCCAGACACGGCACGACGGCAATCGTGCCGGGACCGAACCGGCACGTTCACTGTGGCGTCGTCCCCGGGCCGTTTCGGCACACCTAGCGATCTATAGTACAGCCACTGTCTTGTCCCCAGACCCAATGTCCCAATAGTACCCTATTAGAGAAACTGTTGAGCAGAATAAACAACCGATGTGTACCGGTCGCACAGTGCGAGATACCAGGAGCTAGCTGTCCTGCCGGCCCATTGAACTCGTACCGTCGTACGTGGTGCACGTGAACGCACAACGCAACACACGCAGTACCAAATTACACCGACCAAATTAGTACCTCCAGCGGCTGCCGTTTGCTCGCAACTCGCGACACGGTTTCACTGGCGCTCCGGCCGCAAGGGCCAAGGGGAGCAACGTTTTACGTTTGCACCAACCATTGTACGCTTCGCGCGCGCGGTCGCCTCGCCGTCGTATGTGCGATGCCGTGTTGCGCGAGGGCACGCGGACGCATGCAGATCATCAACGGCATTTTGACAAGGAATTTTTTTTATTTTTATATTTATTTATTAAAAGATTTGTAAAAATAGATTTTTGTTTAAAAAAATTACAAAAATAGACTCCCGCCGCCCTCTGGGAGGACGATTTTTAAAAATCGCCCTCCCAGAGGGCGATTTTATGACGTGGCTGACGGCCGTTGGCCCCCCCCGCCAACGGCTGTCAGCCATTTTACAGGCGGCCCCCCGGCCTCCCAAAAACCGCCCTCTCAGAGGGCGGCAAGGGGGCCGCCTGCAAAATGTGCCAAAAACCGCCCTCTGAAAGGGCGGTTTTTAGCTCCCGGGGGGCCGCCTGCAAAGTCGCCCATTTCCAGGGTGGTTTTTTGCAGGCGGCCCCCTTGCCGCCCTCTGGGAGGGCGGTTTTTAGCCCCCGGGTATAAAACCCCCCTCCCAGACTCAAAAAAGTCATAAAATTCACTCAAATTAGAAAAAAAAAAACAGGAGAGAGCTGAGAGGGCAAAAGCAGCGAAGCTCTGCCCGTTTGCTGATTTGCCTGCAGGTAAACTCCATTGTTCTTTTGCAATTTCTATTTGTATGTAAGAATTGATGTAGTAATGTACTAGTTACGTGTATAGTACTATATAGATCTGTAGTTTTTAGTTAATCTGTTAGATGACTTATTTTTTGTACAGATGGTACTTATAAAATCTGGAATACACGGTTTTAGATGTTAGGAGGATGTTGGTACCTAGTTTAACTGTATTTTTCATCAACAGATATGTCAAATAAGGTGATATTTCAGTTATTTCACGGGCAAGGGAATGTGAGATATGGTCCAGACGGTGTAGATCTGTCGGAGTTTAGTTCAACGGCTAAGGGTATTGATAGGCCAGCTGAGAGAAGTTTTGGATCAGTATATAACTGGCTGATGCGAGGGTTTCGACTGGACCCTCAGCTCAGCGGAATAACCTTGTATGTAGTAGTCAGTCGTGTAGTTGAAAGTTTTTTTTGGGAACTGATGCCAGTGGATTGCACTGTCACTTGGAGATGGTATGTGGAGAATGCATTTCAACGTGGCTGGCCACTGGGCATACTTGTGTCCATATATGAGAAAGATAACAACGCTGGTGCAATGCCCGTACAAGATGATGAGGGTCCAAGTACGGCGGGAGGTGATAGTGAAACAATAGAAGAGAATGAAGGAGGGAATGAAGAAGATAGACAAGCAACAGGTGTGGCAGATGAGGGAGAACATATCGACACGATCGTCCAAGAAATGGCTAGAGAAGATTCTGAAAATGAGCATGCAGAGTATGATGACTCGTCTGATGAGGACAACGTGATGCCTGCAGAATGGAGCAACGAGGACTTCTCTGCGCTTACTATCTCCGAGCGGCATCATGTGCCGTGGGAGTACAAGCAGAATGAGGTCATTCAGGGGGCTAAGTACGCATATGTAGAAGATTTAAAGGAGGCAGTCAAACAATGGGCGGTGTCACTTCAGAGGGAGTTCTTTGCACTAGGTAATAAAAGTGTCCATCAATTGACCATGGTAATAAAAGTGTGTTGCAACGTGTATTCTTTGCACTAGGTGCTTGCATTCAGGCATTTATCCATTGTCGTCCTATCCTCTGCATCGATGGGACATTTCTGACTGGAAAAATACAGAGGACAGCTATTAACAGCAATTGGAGTTAATGGAAACAACCAAGTTCTACCGGTGGCTTTCGCTTTTGTTGAGAGTGAGAACACTGATAGCTGGTATTGGTTCCTAGAAAGGGTTAAGACAGCAGTTGTACGAATGAGACCAGACGTATGCCTCATACATGACCGTAACTCCGGCTTGCTGCGTGCAATTGAGGAACTGAGAGATGGAAGTGTTGAGAAGGGATACCCACTAAGGTGGTCTGATGTACAAAGCAGATGGTGCATGCGTCATATGGGTGCTAATTTCTACAAACAGTTCAGAAATAAGCACCTTTCGGATCTTTTCAAGAGGCTTTGTGCCCAGAATCAAGAGAAGAAGTTCAACGAGCTTTGGAGGAGGTTGGATGAGCTGACCTCTAAACAAACAGATGAGCAGTTCAGGAGGGCTACCATTGGAGGGGATGAGGCTCCACAAGCTCTTGAACCTCTATCAAGCGATGGACCTCGTATGAGAAGAAGGCATGCATCCTCAGTTAGAAAATTTTCAGAGTGGATTGAGAATGAGTCAAAGGAGAAATGGGTATTGTTGTATGACAAGGATGGTTCTCGATTTGGCATAATGACCACAAATTTGGCAGAGGTCTATAACTGGGTGATGCGTGGTGTTCGAGGGCTCCCACTTGTTGGAATAGTTGAATTTATCTTGCATGGGACGAGCAGAGGACGACCTTCGGGAGGATTCGTCAGGCGTTGCACACAGTGCTTCGTGCGCTCACTTGTCGCGCGGCTGACGCGGTACCTCCCGTCTATATACAGCAGCAGCAGCCACGGCCAGCAGGAACAGGACGAGGAGCAGGAGTGCGCCCACAGGGTTCCAGTCAGCCATCTGGCCCCTCCAGAGGTAAATTCTACTAACCTTCCGTTCATAATATGTTTCCTTGTACGACATACACCGTTGTACATCAATATGCTTCCCTGCAGCCTTCGCTACACCGTACCTACATCCCTCTGGAGCTAGCACGTCGACGCATGGAGTGTACCACACATGACCACACGCGCAGCTGGGCATGACAAGTGCCCCCGGTGCCACCACAGGAGGTCCTTCAGGTTATATCAAAGTTTACTTTTCTCTTGCAAAATTTCGATTTGCAATAATCAATAATTTGGTGTATATTGTTCCACTCTACAGCGCCATCGATGTTTGCTGGCGCTGGCTCCTCCACGCAGGGCGCACGCGGCAGCGGTTGGGCACCGGGTCCTTTCGAGGGGGACGACTTAGAGGACGAGGACGAGGGCAAGGAGATCCACGAGATACTAGCCGCCTCGCAGCTCGAAGGAGCTCCGTCACCACAGACACAGGACCCACCGGTTGCCACACCCGTGCAGACGACCCGCGCTGGCCGTGCTGTACCACCAGACCGGTTGACGTACTCCCAGGGACAGGTGCGAGCGCAGGGTAGGAAGTCGAAGAGACCTAGAGGTTACGGTCCGGGCCCGTAGTACTTTGTGTCTGTAATAGTTTGTCTGTTGTATATAACGTTTTATTAATTCTACGTTTCCTGATGAAACCACTTTACTTCGTTTACGCTCATCGATCAAACGACGTATTTCTCACGATCTACGTTTCTGACGAATCTGATCAAAAATATGAATTTTCGAGTATCAACTTCACGACGAAAGTACATTCCGAGTGGTGACAACCGAACACACATTAACTATCATACAAACCTATTGATATCCAACTAGCGATGCAACTACTGTGTGAGGATGGTGCGGCCAGGGAGCGGCGACAGTATGCGCCTAGGAAATAGTGACGGCAGCCGGTACTCACATAAAAATTGATTTCGAAAAGTAATTTTTCTAAATCAATTTTTTTCCTTTTTTTTCGGCATGTTGGTCCGGACTGTCCGGATAGGGTCCGGACGGTCCGGACTATATTAACGCTAAATACTGCCCTCTAGTTGGGCGGCAAGCCAAAAACCGCCCTCTCAGAGGGCGGCAAGGGGGCCGCCTGTAAAATGGCCGGGCCCCGGGCGCATTTTGCAGGTGGCCCCCTTGCCGCCCTTTGAGAGGGCGGTTTTTGGGAGGCCGGGGGGCCGCCTGCAAAATGGCTAACGGCCGTCGGCGAGGGGCCAACGGCCGTCAGCCACGTCATAAAATCGCCCGCTGGGAGGGCGATTTTTAAAAATCGCCTTCCCAGAGGGCGGCGGGTGTCTATTTTTGCAATTTTTTGAAACAAAAATCTATTTTTGCAAATCTTTTAATAAATAAATATAAAAATCAAAAAAATTCTTTTGACAAGTTTGCACAAGCCCATAGAGCTCCATACGAAGAAGAGAAGCTGGAAGTAGTTCTATCTGTGGGCCAAGCCAGTTTGGGACATAGCACACGGCCTTTTGACAGCTTAGAGAGCATCTGAAGGTGGGAGAAAAGGAGGAGGAAGAAAATCATATAAAATAAATTAAGATATTAGCGTACGATTAATTAAGTGTTAGTTATTATAAAATTAAAAAATAGATTAATCTAATTTTTTAAAAGTAGTTTTTAGATATAAAACATTTTAAAAAACACACCGTTTAACAATTTGAAAAACATGTTCATAAAAAATAAAATGGTTTTGACCCTAACCCTTACATTCAAACGAAGCCTTAGTAGAGTTGCAGGCTTCCAACCCATGTTGGTACTACAAGGATAGGAAAAAGTTCATTTTGCATGCCTCAACTTTAGACCGAATTTGATTCGTATTTTTTAACTACAAAACCTAAACAGGATCAATTGATCTTCCTCGGTTTTTTAAGCGATTTTAGCTGATATAACACATACATGTGTTATTGACCTGGTCTTCGAATAGTCAGTAGAAAAACCTGGTCTACTCCCCACTCGAGCTCGAGCACGGCGCAGCGAGGAGCAGCAGCTGAATCAGCCGGCACTAGAGGGGACCTGTCCCTCGGCCGTGCGGTCCTCCTCCTCGCGATGTGGCCTCCGACACTGCCATCCCCATCTCGTCCACCTTCGGCTCGGCGGCTTCCGCCGCCGCAACTCAGAGCCGCCGCCGCCAATCTGGACGCTGCAGAGCCTATGGCCGCCGGCGTCCCCAACCTCCATGCCGGAGCACGCCACCACGCGTCGCCCGAGCACCCATGGCCACCGCGGAGTCTTCAAGTGAAGCCGCTGCCAATGTGATCCGGTGAGATAGTTTTGAAATTGGTTGAGGGTAAATGGACTTGACCATGGGAGAATGCTGTGTTTGGAAAGAATTTTGTTTTGTATGAGAGGAAAATCCAAGTTGGGATTCTTCATCGTCATGGACGGGAACGAGCTCCCTATCTTCTTGCCATGTTGAGAGGGGAAAAAAAGAAAAAGAAAAAGGAGAGTTGGGAAGTTTGGATTCACCATTTCATCGTTAATTTCTCCTCTGTTCTTTTCACCAAAAGTACCAGCATGATTAGCTTAGTATCATAGTTTCAGATTCCTAATGTTCCCATCTTTTGTTATCTGCAGGTTGCTGGTCAGGGATGTTCTTGAAGGCGACCCTTAGGGCATTATGCACGGGGATGCCCACAGAAAAGCAAGGCTAAGGATATACAAGTCAACGGGGCCATAAAGACACCAGGACAGGAAAGGTTCAAGACCGCAACATGACATCTCAGTCTCATCACCTGCACCAGCTGCTGGACAAGAACAACTTCGTCAGGTTGAAGGAAAGTGAGAAACCTCGCACCGCGAAGCTGTTATAAAAGCAATAGAGAATCAGGCTCAACAGGAACAGATGGACCCATAGCAAGACATTGACCGCTGAACAGCAAAATCTAGAGATAAAACAGACATGACTTTTGTCAACACGTATGTAATCAAATTTAGTTGAAGCTTTGAAGATCCAGTTTAGTTGAAGCTTTGAAGATCCATGGAGACCCTGCTAGTTTAGGTTGCCCCAGTTGCCACTTTGTTGTTTCCCTAGTTGCACGTTGGCCCGGAATCTCAAGAACGAGATTCTTTTAAGGGGTAGGTTTATAACATATCATGATATTTGTCTACCGTTGATAACTATTTTAATAAAAACCTTAAGTTAAAAATTTTGGTTCCTGTGTGTATTAAGGATCAAGTGCCGAAGATATCAATTAAATTAATTCTTGTAACTCTAAAATCACTCCCAAATAAACTCTCAGAATTTGAATATGAAAATCAGATCTTCCTTTGGAACCCCCCTTGTTTCCTCCTCCATTCGAAACTATTCGAATCCAATGAAATTTTCAAACTTTATCTTAATCTTGGTCAATAATCCCTCCATTAGGTTCCTGGAGGCATTTCTAAAATCCTCCTTGAAATCCCTCTAAATTTATCCTATTTGATCCTCTTCCAAAGGTTATCAAAATCTCTCTAAACTAAATTCCATCTCAAAAATCAAAATTTCAACCGAAATATCCTTTCTTCGAATTTCCCCTCCATTCTAATTATTATTCAAATTTATTCAGATGACAAATGTAAATTCAAAGCTTCCTTGATATCCCCCGTTTTCCCCTTCGTTCCATTATCTACAAACTTGTTCGAATTCGTTCAAAATCATTCAAAAATCCATGACCCTGTTTCACTACCAATTAAAAGTCCCCTCCTGGAATCCCTGGAATATTGGAGAAGCCCAATTATCAAATTTGAATTTATTTCCCAGGGCAAAACAATCAAATTTCTTTGAATATCGTCCCCCCTTCCAGCCATTTCTCAAATTTATCCAAATCAATCCCACGTCCCTCTCCAAAAGTGTCATAAATTCCCATCCAAAATATCTTCCTTGAAGCCCTATAATATTTTGAGTTTACATATCGAATTCAAGTTCAAATCTCACTTCCAAATTTCACTTTAATATTTCAAATAAAATTCCCTGGAATTGCTAGAGAATACTAATTACTTGGGCCAACCCCTCCCCTCCCCCTCCCCCCTTTTCCCTCTTCCCGATCCGGCCCACCCGGCCTGTTACCTCTCTTCTCTTCTCTCCCTCTCATTCTCTCCCACGGTGGCCCAAACAGTCCTCTCCATATCCCCTTTCCCCTTCACCTGGGCCACAGCCTCGCCGGCCTAGCCCACCTTTTCCCTCCTCCCCTTCTTTTGAAAAAAGTATATTTTGACTCCCTTTACTATTGGTTGAATCTGATTCATATCACTCAACCGTAAAATCAGGTATATCGTATCCCTCAAGGATTAAAACTAATGCAAAATGACTCCCTTGATTGTTTTGAGGGTGGTTTAGGCTGACGTAACGCCTATGTGGCACGTTGACCTGGTCTTTGTCCTACGTGGAGCTTACGTAGCATTCCAGTCAGCAAACTAAAAATAAAAAATATAGTGGCCCCACATGTCAGTCTCTAAGGGAAAAATAAAAAATACGGCGGGACCCACGTGTCATCCTCTCTCTCTCCTTTCTCCTCTCTATCTATTTCTCTCCCCTACAGCAGCTTCCCGTCCCCTGGCAGCGATGCGCCCCCTCGGCTTCTCGACGAGCGCGGCAGCAGTGACCTCACGAATGGAAGACCAGCTGGCTCCCCTCCAGCCGGCGAGCATGGAGTAGCGTCGATGCCGTAGTACATGATGATGGGCAGGCCGTCGGCAAGGATGGTGACGGAGCCCGACGGGTAGCCGTTGGCATCGAACGGCACGGTCGGGTCAAGCACGTTGTCCAACGTGGCCCAGTTCACAAGGTTGTTGAAGATGGAGTATCCCTAGGAGAGGTTGCCGACGCCCCAGAGCGCGCCGTGCGGGTTGTTCTAGTAGAAGAGATGGTACATGCCATTGTAGTACACACGCCGATGACTACTGCTTGTTGCTGTGTGTTCGAGGTACACTCGGCCACCGCTGCCGAAGCTCTCAGTCATCGAATGATCAATCTGAATTTTCGTTCGATTTTAGTTCACGCACATAATTACGTCATCTCAGCAAAACTTCAATATTGAATAATTAAGTTGTTTGTGACAGAATTTACCAGTGTTCTGAGAGATATGCATTGTCCTTCTCTATGTCCACATCCATGAATCCTCCATAAGCGTCTTTGTACACATCTGCTTTTGCAAATGACCTATGCCATTTCAGAGAAAATTTTACGAAAATTGATGATGTTTGGATCGCAAATTGCAAGTTTTAATTGGCTTGAGGAGTACGACCGTACAAGTACCTCGTGAGGTCCATGCACATGAAGACCTTGTACTTTCCATGGTGTACTTTCCCTCGGCGTCCTCCTCTTCCGCCTCCGCCGCTACCTCCGGCTCCTCTTCCGTCGGTCGCCGCCCCTAGTCCCACTGGTCACTGCCCCGATCACCATGAGAGAGAGAGGAGAAGTGGACAGAGATGAGAGAGGGGAGGATAGAGGAAAAAGAAGTGGTCACTACTTGTGGGTCCCATGTATATTTTTTATTTTTATTTTTGCTAATTGTAATGGCACGTAGACACTACATCAGAAGAAGACCAAGTCAATGCAACACGTGGACACCACGTCAGCGAAAACTAGCGTAAATACTGCCGAGGGAGTTATTTTGCATTGGTTTTAATAGTTGGAGGGGTCGATGTATCCAGTTTTACAGTGAAAGAATACGAATCAGATTCATGCTATAGTTGAGGGAGTCAAAATATACTTTTTTGCTCTTCTTTTTCTCTTTTCCATCCGCTTGGCCCGAGTCAGCTACGGCACAGTCCTCCCTCTACCCCTCGTCCTTCAATTTCCCTCTTGGGCCACGAACCCAACGCGCCTCACCCCCTCCCTTTTTTTCGAGCCCCATGGCCCGTTCGAAGTGTGACGTGGGCGCCTGTTTGCTCGGTCTCCTCTTTCCCTTGGGCAGTAGGCCCATGGTTTCCTTCGTCCCTTAGGCCGACCCAGGAACTTTTACTGTTACTAATTTAATTTTTTTAAAATTTACAAAACTAATTTTTAATTTTTCCTTTTTAAAGAAATAGACTCTTGCCGCCGTGGGCCAGGGCGGTATTTAAAAACCGCCGTGGCCCAGGGCGGCAAATGGCCCGGGCCCACGGCGGCGTCACCAGGCCGTGACGGCGTGGGCCGCCGTTAGCCACGTGGGCTTGCCGCCGTGGCCCAGGGCGGCGAATGCCTCATTCGCCACCCTGGGGGAGGGCGGTCCGTGGCCCTCCCCTATAAAACCCCAGAAATGACTCGCCGGCGTGTCATTTCTCTCTTTCGCCTCCAGCGTTCGTCCGATAGAGCTGAGACAAAGGAGAAGCAGTACACCGGCGAAGCCCTCGCGGATTTTTGAGCCAAACCCAGGTATTTTTTGCTCTCCCTCCGTTATGTAGTCAATTTTTTAGACAAATGTTAATTAGTACTAGACGCGTAGAGTAATACCGACATAGTATGAAAATATTAGCGATTTAGCATAACCATCGTTAGTGTTAAATTTATTTGACCGTACTAGAAGAACATAGCGGACAGGTAGTAAATTGCAGATATTTTAGAAATAAATATGCTCCGCCATGTCCATCGTTGGTATACGTCATTTTGACATGTTAGATAAACCTAGCGTATAACTTTATTAGCGCCACTGGGTTAGTTTGTAAAATGTAGAAACGGTAATGGTTTGACTCATACCTATAGCCTTTTTATGGATTGATTAGTACAGATTAATAACTGTAGTGAAAATCTTTTTTGTCAACAGAAATGGCAAATAGAGTTATATTCGCGATATATCACGGTGAAGGAAATGTCAGAGAAGGACAATATGGAGTAGATTTATCGGAGCTCAACGTAGTACAAAAGGGAATTATAGCTATCGGAGCATGAAACCTCGACGGCGGAAGGTCTGGAGACCCCCCTTTGAGATTCGGCCAGGGGAGCTGTTCTCAGGCGAATGCGGCGTCCGGTGGATCGATGGAACGATGGGTATGGGATGGCACACGAGGAAGACAGGAGGAAGTAGACAGGTTCGGGCCGCACGGAGGCGTAATACCCTACTCCTGTGTGTTTTGCTATGTAGAAGATAATATGGTTTTGGGTGTTACAAGATGAACTCAGGGACGCAGGAGCTAGCGCGAGCTGGAGAAGATGAACAGTAGCGAGAGAGTGAGCTAGACCTGAGAGCCTGAGGATCAGAGGTCGGAAAAAGTCTTTGTCCCAGCCCCCTAAGGCTGAGGCATGGATCCTCCTTTTATCACCAAGGGGAGTCCACAGTGCCGAGATACATGAGAGAGAGAGAGAGAGCTGTCTTATCGCACACGTCCGCCTGCTGAGCCCACGCCGGAGTCACGCCGGAGGCACGTCTAGCCGTCGCCTCGCACGTCCGCTGCAGGTGCCAAAGTCATCGAGACGTGAGAGCGCACGTCGTTGCCGCCGAAGTCAAAAGGCTCTGACTGCTCGATCGTGTGTCCACGGGGGGCCGTCCTGAGACGCCCACGCGTGGCAGAGCGGACGACAGGGGCGACGTGCCCCGGCGCCTCGTACTTAATGCTGGTAGTTGGTGAGTTGGTCCGACCGGGAGAAGCCGATCACCGGGAGGAGCCGATCAACCGGGACCCACTTCCCGAGCTCCTCGGGGCGGAAGATGTAAGTCCCCAGTCGGCACCCGGGACCCGGGACCGAGGCAGTCGGCACCCGGGACCGGGGCCGAGGCAGTCGGCTCCCGAGACCGGGGGCCAGTTGGGGGAGGAGCACTCGGGACCGGACGGTTCCCGGGCTCTAGGTACTTAGCTGGACAACGGCCGTAGTTGGCCGCCGCCGGTGCAGAATATGGCCCCGGGGGAGTTGACGTGGTCGATGACCCACGCATCCCCGGGGTGTGTGGGACCCCCTATCCCGTTTCGCCAATAATAGCTCTAGCTGAGAGAAGTTTTCCTGGAGTTTACAATTGTTGTAGTTATTTATTTATAGGTCTCGCATAACTTGTAAGGCATGAACTTGCCCATTATGTGTAAGACTTGGTGTATGCAAATTATGCTGTTAATTATATTAATGTTATGTTGTTAGAAGTAATCTCATCTCTTCAGTGTTTTTTGAATTATATTGACACTAATATGTGTGTTATCTGAAGTTATCTTTATGCGAACGCCATCCCGCCTACCTGTGCCTGCCGGCCTTCTCGCTCGCGAGTTAGAGTACCCTAGGGATCGGACCGTTGCCCCCACCCGGATCAGACCGTCCGCCACCATATCAGATCGTCCGACAACAAAGATCGGACCGTCCGCATACGGATCGGACCGTCCGACACCAAAGATCGGACCGTCCGCATACAGATCGGACCGTCCAATTTCTTCAAATTTGGTAATTTGCAAATGGCTCCAGGGGGCCGAACGCAAAAATGCATTCGCCGCCCTGAGAGGGCGGCGAATGCATTTTTGCCATTCGCCGCTGTGACCCAGGGCGGCAATGCCACGTGGCCCTCGGCCCGCTAACGCCGTGGGCCACCGTCACGGCCTGGTGACGGCGCCGTGGGCCCTGGCCATTTGTCGCCCTGGGCCACGGCGGTTTTTAGATGCCGCTCTGGCCCACAGCGGCAAGAGTCTATTTCTGTAAAAAAGAAAAAATTAAAAATTAGTTTTGTAAATTTAAAAAAAATTAAATTAGTAACAGTAAAAGTGCCCAACCCAGCAATCCCGTTTCTTCGCACTAGCCCACGGCCTCCTCGCCTCTCTCCCACGCACGACCGTGCCCATGCCCCCGTGCGAACGCCCGCCGAGCACTCCATCTCGCTGCCACTGGGACCCACACAGGCGCCAATCGGACGGCCATCCGTTCCACCTTGCCCGGACGATCGCCTTCCTACTCCGCACAAGCCTGGCACGCCCAGCACGTGTTCATGAAATGCTGCGCCAGGACCGCTCACTGCCTCGCCTCGCCGTGCCGCCGTCCAGTGCCCCGTCTCCATCAGCCGTGCACACGAATCCCGCTGGCCAACTACCCGCCACGAATCCCACCGACACCCAACCCGCGCCATCCCGCCCCATCGCTTCACCAACTACTCCCACCTGCTCCCATCTGCCGCAGCACGCCGTGACCCCCTTTGGACCACCGGACCGGCCACCGTTCTGGCCGAACTGGCCCTTCCCGCGCCTTGCACCGTCCATGGCAAGAACCGCCGGATCGAGACACGCCGCGACTCCCTTCAAACCGCCACAGCCGCAGCTCTCCTCTTTCTCCCTCTCGCCGCGGCTATAAAGCCTGTACTCCGCGCTGCGTCCGCTCTTTCTCGCCACCCCAAAGCAGTCAATGATCTCCGCCGCCCCGTGGCCTACCCCCTCCCCTCCGTCCGCCCGAGCTAGCTCACCCCGAGCCGCTTCTTCACTGGCGAGCTGAAGGTCCAGGAACCCCGTAGCGTGGCGGAGCTCCCCCCACCTCCGTCTGGCCTAGAAGCCCACCAGAGCGTTAACACCTCCACCGTCCCAAGAAGCCACCGCTGCTCTCAAGCTCTTGGCTTCGTGTGCGCGCTCGCGCGTGTCCTCTCCCCACCACCTGTTTTGGCCGCTCGCCGGAGATCCGTCGCCGCGTTCCCCCTCCACAGCAGCCATCACCCGTGGCCAGCCGCCGGTTTGCACGCTCGCGCCTGCGCCGGTCTCCTACTCTGATGCGAAGAAGACGAAGTGAAAAGAAGAAGAACAAGAAGAACAAGAAGGAGAAGAATTGGAGGAGGGAGACTGTCAAGTGGGCCTGCCACGGCCCCACTCCTTAATCCCTGCACAGTAAACCCCCTTTAATCCATCTCCAACCTCCCAATGACACGCGGGCCCATAACTATTAAAACCTGTTTAAAAACTCTACTGGCACCTATGCTTCACTTACATGTAGGACCAAGTCGGCTAAAACTCTAATTTATCCCTCCATCAAAACCATCTCTCTTACATATGGGGCCCGCAAGGCCACCCCCTACAACCGGGCCGTGGGCCACAGGCCATCGACTCGTGGGCCATCTCACCGGACCGTGCTCTCGGTCCGTAGATCATGGGCCGAGCCCACCAACCCTCTATTTCATCCCCTAAGCGAACTCAACCCACATGGACCCAAGGCACATGGGCCTCCTCTTTGTCACTGACAATGAGCCTCACCTGTTAGTAAGAAAGGGATATTTCCTTGGAATATTTCTTTTCTTTTTTAATAAATTCTTTTTATTTCCATAAATTTATTTATAACTTCAAAAATTCATATATCCCAAACCATAACTCCGATTGACTACATTAAACTTTCTAATTTTTTTAAAAAAGAGATATATCCAATGACACTATTAGTTTATAATAATATTATTGTATTTGTAGAGTTTTGTGTGATTTTCTCACGTTGATCGCGTAGCAGACGTCCAGATCTTCGCCCGATGCGAGGACTTCGAAGAGTTTTAGATCAAGATCAAGGCAAGCCACTCTTCAATCATATTGCTCCTAATTTATGAAATGTGTTGATTGCAAAATTGCATTATTAGTGTATACTTTAATTTGATCAGCCTTGGTTTGCATACAACCGATGGATCTACCTATTAGTTGCATTAATTTCCATAAGTTGTTGTGAACCCTCAAAATCCTTGTCGCTCCACTAAAATGGTACTTGGTATCCATGCTAATTGCGCATGGGTATCGGCCAAACCCCCAGATGTGATGATAAATGACGACTTTGGGAAAAATAGGATGAGAACTGTTTTGGAAAACCTGACACTTGGTGTCGGTAGGTTTTGAAAGAAAAATAATGATTTGCAAAAGTTTGCGATGTAGTATTCTTACATGTGTGGCACAGTTCTGTATTCGCATATAAGGACCAATTACTTGGAGAATTCCATCTAAGAACTTACGTGCGACCACACGGGTATTGTGGGATACCCCTAGAAAGGTAAATTGTTAATTCATGTTTATCCTGTATGCCAGTAGTTGTGGAATGCCGGCGATGAGGAGATAAAGTTTAGTGTTCTGATGATAGCCCTTCGTGGCTCTTGTCTCTATACATGGCATTTATGGTACCGATAGGTGTAGGAGCATCCCCGGTGTATCTTGGTGTTGACACCGAAAATCACCAGCAGTGTCGAGAACGAGTTGATGATCTGGTTCGATGCACTAGACACGCGAAGGCCTGGGAGATTTGCTTAACTCCAGTGCAAGTCCTAAATTCGAGGTTCGTAGGCGTGCCAGTCAATTTGACCCTGCAATTGACAAGGAGATAGAAAGTATTAGATCAGTGAGCCAATCGGCTCGAAGCCGATATGGACTCAATCTACCAGCCGATTGCCGATAGGGGTTAAAGCACTTATACATCGGTTAGAGAACCGATGATGGCATAGGCAAATAAATGATAGAATTAAGATTATAGATGCATCGACTGGAAGCCAATGATGGCATAAATATGTAAAATAAATAAATCAATTGACTACCTTCCAGCCGATTACCGATAGAGTAGATAGGCAGAATAACAGACAATGCAGTCAGCTTTGTTTAATAAAAGATAACTTATCGGTTAGACACTCCGATAAAACATTGCATAGACACCCATTGGTTTAACAAGGATAAATCTATCATTATCAATCTAGTAGGTCAAACTTAACTGATGCAGCACAGATTAATAATGATAAAAGAACCTCGATGAGCCGATAGATCTAATGCAATAGTGATGAACTATACGATAACTTATCGGCTATACATCCCGATAAGACGCTTACATAAAATCTATCAACCTAGCAGGAATAACTTATCGCAGGCAATTTAGTAGGTCGGACCTAACCGATGCAGCACAAACTGATGATAAATTACACCCAGTAAACTGATAAATCTACGCACACGTGATGTGATATATCTACTCAAACTAAGAGATTAAACTTAATTGATGCAGCCATAGACAGAACAGATATATCGTGGTAAGCCGACTACCATAAACCGGCTAGAATATCGGACTAGCCGATACGATAGTCGGGGTAACGAGACATACCCTCTCGCAGGAGGTCGAACTTAACCGATGCAGCCCGGCTCGAGAAGCAAGAACCCGTCAAAAAGGGTGGCGATGCATCAAAATTGTATTGATCTGTGTGATTGATTTTTACATGGTACCCGGGCATACGTATTTATACCCCAAGATTGATACAGTCTTGATCGGATACGAAACAGGAGTTTCCTAACTATAAAAGGAAAATTAACAAACCCTGATCGGACACGAGATTAGGTTTCTTAAAAATTATTATCCCTACCTAATTTATAGATAAAATATTAACTGCCTCTCCGCGGTCTTCACGATCCCTTCCCAAACTCGGCTTCCTCCGGATTAATTCCCGTTAGTTGACTGTGATTTTCTCCTTAACCGAATCTGATAAAGAGCCATACCAAATTTTGGCGTTAACACCTAGGTAGACGATAGTTATTCTTGCCTAATGCTTGTTGTGGACTCAACCAACTATGTGGCATAGGGTATTCATGGGTTAGCTTTGAAAAAAGCCTTGTCACAAACTTCCAGTACCGGCTAGTAGGAGTAAGTTTCATGTCGTATGGGTAAAGCATGCAACCATTGTAGAGTTTAACTAAACTGTTTGAACAGCCGTGCCCACGGTCAAGGGCGAATGTGAGGTGATTCTCTTACATAATTTTGTTTTGCCTATGTTTTGTGAAACCGGTTTGAAGGAATAGGAATTGTTGCCAGAATCGGTCCATGCGACTGATGGATGACCTGAGTGGTTTGAAACGTGTTTGTGTGACCCAAGATTCTAGATGGCATCATATAGTAGGATTCCCGAGAAGAAGCGGATAGCTATAGGATGTGGATGGCTCGGAGGAGCTAAGGTTTAAGAAGTGATGAGTAGAATATTTTGAAGATGAGATGACAGAGGAGAAAAGAGGAGAAAATAAGTAAAACTAAAATTTTGCTTTTCTGTTTGAGTTGTTGCAAAGCAACTCGCAAGTGGATCGAGACGGTGAGTCTTCTTCCAAATGGATTCATGAAAACCCATATTTAGAGTTTGGAAAATGTTTTAAAGGAAAGAATTGTTAAAGTAAACCCAACCTTTCTTTTGAAGCTTGCATATATACATTTCCCCGTGGCTTGTGGAGCATGAAAGTACTCATCCTTCTATTGTTGTTGTTTTTCCCTCTTCTCTAAGTACAGGTGAAGATGTTGAAGGCAAGGTTTCGTCCTTGAACCCAAGCCACTGCATGTGGATTGGTGTTCTAGCTATGCTAAGTTCCACTGCTGCTGTATCTCCGGATGAAGATTGCCACTTAGGGATTACCCAAGGTTGCAACACAATGGTATAAAATTTATTATTAGCATTGCAATGATTCATCATTTCATCGCATGTACCAGTTTATTTCCTAGGAATGGTATCGGCATCATGCTTCTGCAGGGACAGTTCGTCGTTTCTCCCGTGGCGCACCCTCCTTGGTGCTATATGTACGGTGGTGCCAGGGCGACGTGTGACACCATGGCATAAAACAACCTAACATGAGAACACCCACTGAAATCCTCATCTCCCCATTCCGGTATAGACTCACTTGGTGCCCCCACGGGTTTGTCACCGCCACTTCTCAGTCTAGTGTCTCACATCGGATCATGCTATACCACAAGTCAAGCCATTGCCCATGCTGGCTTGTGATTAGTATGGTAAATGCTTCACAACAGTAGCTTGTGAACCAGTCCTTAATTGTCATGAGCACGACCATCAAAATCATGTGCTCACAACCCACCATTAGTTAAGTTTTAGTTGGATTATTAATTAACCAACCATGACCAACCGTCGTGAGCTACCAATAAATAACTATAAATAATCATAAATGAAGTATATGTCATCGCACATAAAATGATACTAGTATTTCTAAGCATGGCCAAGCAATTATTCTATATATATATATAGCCAAACCATTACATAAGATCATCGCTAGTCAACATTAATTTCCCAATGTAATAAAGTATAGGAAAGCAATAACAATAATGGCCATAATAATCAAGGAACAAAGGAAAAATAATAACCCATAATGTGATAATTTCAAAATGCATGCAATAACATTAAAACAAAATAGTTTTCGCAATTGGGATCAACTCTCTCCTGTCTATAGTCGATACATTTAAATAATTAAATTAATAGGTACCCTATATCAAGTATGACAAGGTTGCCAAATAGTTTTCCCAAATGACAGGGTAGCTCGGAGGTCAGATGAAGGGTCCTCCCCATAAAGATAGATTGTACTGGAAGGTTCAGATGAAGGAAGGGATGAAACAAGGCAAAAACATTAAAATGGGGTAAATAAATATGACCAATTCGTGAGAATAGCAAATGCTCAAGGGGATTGTTGTGTGACTTGCCTTTCTTCTCCAAAACATCTTCTGAAACTCTTCCCTCAAACTCGCGATCCTCCAAAACGGTAGAAAACTACACCTTAGCACCCAAAAAGAGGGAAAAAAACTAATAAAAACCAAGAAAATAGTACATAAAAAGTAAATAGTTATGTAGATCTTGATTTTAGATGAATTTTGAGACTTAAACAACCTTATTTCTAGTTCGTATGAATTAATTATGATTTTTAGAAGATTTGATCCAAATAAAGCCTATTTACAAGGATTAAATAAATTTATTGCATCATTATTAATTATTTTTGTATTATAAAAGAAAGATTATGATGTCAGCCCTGGAGAGAGGCTGATGTCACTGACATGCGGGACCCACATGTCGAAGAGAGAGAATAGCCGATCCAGAGTAGACCAAGTCCACACAGTTGGTTCACAATAAATGGACGGCCGAGATTTAATCAAGGAAGATAAACGGCTCAAATTGATCAAGGAGGATGAACAGCTGAGATCAATCTAATCAGATCGTACGGCCAAGATTGATTCCGCTGAATCTAGCTACTCGGGACGATACGCCGGCGACCACATGGCTCATTCGACGGACGGGAAGGCGAGGAGCTGGCACCGACTTGACTGCCACGTCAGCTCGAAAGCGGAGGCAGCTCAGGGACCAATGGTCACCGGCGAACGGCGGTGGCGGCAAGGGCACTAGTGGGTAAAGGAGAGGATGGGGGGCTCACCAACGCAACGACGACAATGGGCGGCGAAGGGAGAAGCTCGCGGCGAGCTTTGAGCGGCGGAACCCCTCGGGTTGTCGGCAATGGTGGTGTTCTAGCAAGTTCTAGCACCGGGAAAATAGTGGACAAGCTTGCACTTTGTAACGCCTTGAAAATCGTCTTAATTAAAAATTATTATGGGTAAATGGAAATACAAGAATACACTAGAAAATTTTTGTCTGACAAAAGAGTTTGAATAAAATTTTGAAAGTTCCAATATTAAAAATCCCAAGTTTAAATTTTAAAATAAATACTTGATGCTTTTATATTCCAGGGGTTTTGTTGGAATATTTTAAGCGTTTGAGTATTTATAATAATAAATTCTTCATGTTTCGTGGTGGCATTTACTTCTGGTAAATTCCCCATGATTTAATAAACTCTCTGAAATTTTCTCGGATTTTTCGGAGCTACAGAACTAATTTTAATGCTATAAAGATCACTAAAGTAATTAAATAAATATAAATAAATTTCTTTTCCTTTCCCCTGTTCGGGTCGTTACTGATTCAGTCCTTTGAAGTCTCCCCGTTCATTGTGAACTCTGACTCTCTTTTTCTTCTAGGGTTTGGTGTCGTTCCCAGAACCCTAAAGTCACCTTGAAAACCTAAATTCGGAGTTACCGGATTTATTCATTTTTGAAACCCTAAAACTCTTTTGGACTCCCAATCTGAGATCCTTTGTATTCGAAATATCTATATTTCTTTCTTTAAGATAAATCCCAGATATTCCCTTAAACCCCTTTTCTGTCAAAATAAATCTAAATCTCTAATTGTTTGAGATTTCTCCAAATTCCGGTCCCAATAAAACACCCTCGTCAATTCCCTAATCCCGAAATATTTTATTCGGAATATTCCATTTTCCAGTTCTCGGGAAAATATTCTAATTTCCCGCATCTCCAAAATATCCACATATTTTGGGAAGTTCAATTATGATTGAATATTCTGATCTATTGATCTCTGCAAAATAATTTTTAATTTTATCAGATTCTCAAATTATTCCGAGATTTGGCTTCCCCAAATATTCCTTAAATTCCTAACTTCCCAAATTTTCAAATTTTGGGTTTTTCCAAAACCCCTCTCTTTTCCTTTCTTTTTCCCCCATCTTTTCTTTTATTTTCCTTTTATCCCTCTCTCTCCCTCTCCTGTTCACCGTCTTTCTTCTTTCTTCTCTCCTTCCGTCTCTTCCCTCCCTCTGGTCTGCCCAGGCGCCTTCCCCTGCTGCCCGCACGCCGCCCCAGTCCGCCTCGGGCTCGGCCCGTCGCTACTGCCCAGGTCCACCCCGGCCTGGCCCGCTGCTCCACCGCCTAGCCCAGCCAGCCGCGCCGCGACGCCCGAGCCTGCCGCCGCCGAATCCGCGCGCAGCCGCCACCCCGGACTCCCTCTCCTATAAAGCCAGAGCCGCCGCCACCCCTGCACGTCCTCCACTGTGCTAGCGCCGTCGCCTCCCCTGCGCCGCCCCGAAGCAGAGGGCCGCCACCTGGCACCCTACTCCCCTGTGCCGCCCCAGTGCTGCCGCTCTGCACCTCGCCAGCGCCGCCGCCCAGCCGCCGTTGGTTACTTTCGCCTGCCGCTGGTGAGCACCTGCCACGCCGCCCTCTGTCTTTCCCCCATCGCCGCCGCTCCTGCACAGCACCGCCGCCGCCCGTCGTCGTCCTTCGTCCACAACCGGTGAGCTGAAGCCACCGCCCTCCTCCTCCTTCCCCTGCCTCTCGAGAGCGCCCCTGCCCTGCTCTGATCTCCTGCGCCTGCTCCCGTGCGCCGTCGCCATCGCTGCCCTACTCCGTGTCTACTGCTGCGTCCCCATCATCGTCGTCGTCGGTTTTGCCGCTGGTGAGCCAGTGCCCCTCTGGCGCCTCTGTCCTTTCCCCATCGTCATCGTCGGCATCGCCGTCGTCATCTACACCGGCGCCTCGTCTTTTTCCCCTGTTCGTCGTTGTCATCGCCGTCGGTTCTGCCATCGTCGTCTCCTCCCCGGCTGCTCCACCTTCGCCGTGGCCACCTGCATCCAGTGCCGCCGCCTTGCTCCGATCCAGCCGCCCCACCCCGTGCGCCGCCGCTCCTCCTCTGCCGTGCGCCGCCCCTCTGCTGCGTCCCGAGTGCGCTGTTGCCACTGCTCCTGCAAGCTGTCACCGCGGTGAGCATCTGCCACCGACGTCATCGTGCCGTCGGGTCTCCTCTTTGCCTCGCCGTGACCATGCCCCGTCACACCGGTCGTCGCCTGACCCCATCGGCAGTACCTCCTCCCCATCACACCAACATGTGGGCCCCTCTACTATTTCTCTCCCCTGTGAATGGCAGGTGGACCCGCGCATATTCCTCCAATCTATCTTGGCCGTTGGATTCACTCTTCATACATCCACTAGATCCAACCACAACTGTTGCTCTTCAAGATTAAATCTCAGCCATTGAATCCTGTCTGGTTACTCTCGAGCCGGCGGATATGCCCTAATGTAATTTCAACTGTTCGATCCATTGGATCCGATTCCGACCATAGGATCCCCATAATTCATCCGGAGGCCATGTCAGCCCTAGCCGCTGAGTCATCGATCAACCTCATCACCACCTCGGACTCCTTTGCCTACATGGCATTCAGGTCACCTGTCCACTAAAGCCCCTTTCCTCTATCCCATAGACCGAGTCCACATAAGTCCAGTCACTGACAGTCAGTTTCCTTTTTAAAATATTCATTTTAATCCAAAAATCTAGAGAATATTCCCGAGAATATTCTTTTCATTTTCTTTTCGGATTTACTCTAAATTCAATATTCCGAAAGCCGTATCTTTTCCGTCTGAAGTCTGAATCGACCCGTTCTTCTTCCTAAATTCATCTAAAATCATAATTTATTTGTTTATGTATTTTTATGTACTGTTTGTTTGGAGTTTCTTAGGGTTTTTTATTGTTTTATGTGTAGTCGCATACAATCGTCGATTCGGAAGATCGCGGAGTCTGCGGAAGAGTTTGGAAGAGCTGCAGAAGACGTTTTGCGATTGCAAGGCAAGTCACATGACAATCTCCTTGAGCATGTTGATCCCATTTGCGAAATCTATTTTGTTTTAACAATATTGCATGCAACGTTTTTGAATGTCATTATATGGGTATTAATTTATTGTCCTATGATCCTTGACTATTATGGCCATGTCGATATTGATTCCTTTACCTTGATACCCTGGGTAATAATATTGACTACCTGGATGTTTAATTACTTATCTGGCTAGATTATTTAGAATTTTGCTTAGCCATGCCTATCAACTATAGTGTCATTTTATGTGGGTATTAATGACTCATTTATGATTAATTATGGATTAATGGCTATATTTTCACGACAGTGAGTCATGGCTGGTTAATTAAATGTGTCAAATAAAACTTGACTGAATGGTGGGTTGTGAGCACCAGGATTGTGATTGTTGCTAGCAGTGCTCATGACAGTTAAGGACCGGTTCGCAGACTACTTGTTGCGAAGCAATACTCGTACTAACCACAAGCCAGAATGGGTAATGGTAGGATCTAAAGTGTAGTTCGTTCAACCAGGGTCCACCATGATGTGTTGTGGCTATGTCAATAAGACCACCATGGCTGCGTCAATAAATCCATGTCTTGGGCGTTGGATCGTTTCCCTGTTGGGGGTTTGATCAGCTCCTGCCGGAAATTGGTGGTTCAACAGGTGGCTCTCTTGTTGTGCGGGTTACATGGAGGGATCTATCACAATTCCTTTCCGAGGTACCGTGGTGGTATTAAGGCGCACAGTGATATGTTGTGGAGTTATGTCTTGTGGGTAAATTGGTACACCTCTGGCCAGAGTAAAACTGTTCGAATAGCCATGCCCACGGTTAAGGGCGGGCCTAGCAATGTTTTCTGTGATTAGTCCCACACTATTTAATAATGATGATAAATAATGGAATTTGATAGCTCTTGTTTGGAGAGTTATGATTTGGGCCTGAACTGCGTTGGAGCATTGTTCAAAGATTGGTTAAATACTGATAATAATTAAACTACACTGTGTTTTTAATGATTTTAAATGCAAATATTTTAAATGTTGTTTTACGCAAATAAGCCATATTATGCCTTTCCTTTGGTATCCTGTTGCATTACATTGCATTCCCTAGTGTGGCTTGTTGAGTACGGTGGGTGGTACTCAGTCTTGAAATTATTGCAATCTTTAGAGTGAAGTCTTAGCGAGGAGGAGAAGTTTGGTGTTTGGCTTATACCCCAGTTGAGCTGCCTGTGGCTTGGTGCTGAAGCTACGCTAGTTGCTGTTCCGCTGCTGTTTTCTTTTGTGTGAGGACTAAGTGCCTCTGTTGTAAGTATTTATCGTTATATTCGTTTTGGTTATGTTTATCAAATTGTCGATTTGTGTACCTCGGCTGATTCCTGGACGAGGATTTATTGCACAAATTAGCTTTGGAAATTCTGGTGAATTTCTGGGCATCACACACTTGATCTTGCTATCCCAAAGACGGCAATGGCGGAATCGTCGATGAGATGCGACCGAAGGCAGTGACGCATGGCAGAGCAGGATAGGAGCACGGAGAAGTGACGAGAGCATGGGATTGCTTTGAAAAGCGGCGGATCGAGGACGAGGATCTCCAGGGCTTGCACATGGCCATACCGGCCGGGCCAAGTTGGGCCAACGGCACCGCCGGTCTCATGGCTGCGCTCGTGCATCCAAGTCAGTTTCATCATTGCATTCTTGCGCGAAGTCGGTACAGGGGTCGGTTTGGAGTTGGGCCAGGGCAACCGGGCTGGAGAAGGGGGCCGGTTGGCCTACTCGTTGGTCAGTTGGTCCACTTCACGCTTGGGCTTGTCTAGATTGATGACCGGCCGGACTAGGAGAAGGAGGGCTGATCAGGCCAACATGGCCGGCCGGGCCAATGTGGCCGACCGGGCCAATGTTGCCAGCCAGTCCCAACAGGCCTCAACAGACGGCAGCCAACCAAGCCAAGTGCCTAGGTCGGCCGGACCCTGACTCCCTGGATCGACTCTAAAGCTGGTCGGGTACTCGTCGTATTGTGGCTCCAATTAGCCTAAATTCTCCTTATTTCCATTGACTCCTGCAAAATAACTTGGAAACAGCAAAATTCATGCAACTCATTAGAAATAGGCAAACCGATCACGATAACATGTCTTTAGTAATAATTTAATTAAATGTTGGTGGTATATTTAGGGTTCTACGACCGCCAATGCACCCGACGCTTAAGACTTTGCTTGTCCCAAGCAAAACAAAAGGGTGAAAGTACTAACCACCTTTAGATCATTTCAGAAAGATGATTACCAAGATCAATTCAGGCTTTAAGGATCAGCTAGTTTACCTGCAAGTCTTCTGGTGGCTAACACCCCCTTTTCTTCAGCGGTTGAGAGATAGAACGGATCTATAGAAAACACATAGCTTTCCTCCATACAGGATTAACGTTGGAGTTTTTAAGAAGATGTTGCTTAAAAAGAAACCTCATAACACTTTCCTCCATTCCGATAATGCACTCAATCTCTCAAAGTTTGGTGTAGACCTCACTAGAGCCTTGTGGCCCTCTTTCCCTATTCTATGGCTTTTGTGGAGCTTGGGGTAAAGATAAAAGATAAGGCCAACCCATTCCATGTATTTTGTCAAGCTGAGCAAAGATTCAAACAGTAATCGAGCATTTCGCATACCAGCCATTTTGGGAAACAAAAGAAGGAAATGTGAGAAGGTGGCAATGCAAACAAAGAATGACTGTATTGGAGGACAAGACGGCCTTTTTTGCTCAATTGGGGTCTGTCCTTTTATTGTGGATCATGGGAGGATGTCCCTACTTGGCTATCTCAATTCTCTCTATTTGTTTCAGCCATTGCTATAAACATGTCCTCCCATGATTCCAGATGCATATGTACATCCTACCCGAGAGCAAATGATAGAAGACCAAAGTCTCTAGTAGGTATGACATGTGTGGTTGTCTGGTGGGTGGATGCTCGAGTCCAGAGTAGAGCTGGACAATGCCAGACATGAAAGGCTAAAGATGTCCAGCTGGTTGATGTGTGAGTCCGGAATGAACTCAGTACAGCCATGACAAGGACTCAGGAAGGAAAGCCTGGTGAGTGGATGCACGAATCCGGAGTGAACTTGGCATAACCAGGTATGAATAGCTAGAAGCGAAAGGGTATAAAGAAAGATGGTCGGTCTTTGAAACACCTGGTTCCATAAGAAAACCAAGCTCGACAAAAGTCAACACCGAAAACAAGCTGCATTTGGAGAGGCTTTTTCTTTGATTCCTATGCTTGGCTCTAATGGGTAAAAGAAATCACCATCGGAAAAGATTATGTACCATGGTTTTATAGCAGCAAGTATTTATTTTTCACAAAGGAAAATATCTCCAATTTTTCACCTTTATTAGAGGAAAACTAGTGATCCTATTTCACCATCTCACATAGCTCAACAACTTAGATAGAGGTTCCTAACATAAAGTAGCCCACAAGAAAACTACTAAGCCTCAAAGGCCTAAGTTTATCAAGGTAACAAAGAAACTTCACGGATCCATAGTTGACTAAGGAAACTAAACAAGACAAGGCTTGAATAAAGTATTGAAAATAAAAGAGTTGGAGAGGGAAAGAGCATGCAAACTGATGTACTACATATTAGAGTCAGAGGAGTGATTGTGCGAGCGGCGAGGGGGAGGGGGCGGCCGGGCCTAACCACCAGGCCGGCTACCTGGTTGGTCGGCCGGGGGCCATGACCAACCGAGCCACCTAGAGGGCTTATCCGGTCCGGCTAGGTTAGGTACCTGCACGTGTAGTGTGCATGTAAAATGTACAGATGCACCGACCGGGGCACTAGAATAGACCGGCCGGTGCACTGATTTACCCAATTTACCGTACTTCAACTTATTCGAAATTTTAGCACTTTATTCAAGAATTTTTTATGTGTTTACAAACGACATAACATAAAAGGAAACAAACAACTTAAACTAAGGCATTGCTAATCTAATTTTACTCTACACACCTAAACCTGGGTAAAGGGAGGCTAGTATGCCTTTGGACCTCCAACCGCCTGCACAATGCACCTGAGCTTCTGCGAGAAGCCCTTGCGCAGCGTCTCGATCTGATCCTTGAGCTCCCACCAGGCCATCTTCTCCTCCACAAGGCATTCTTCCAAAGAGACCACCTTTTCTTGGATCTTGACGACCTTGGCAAGTAGGTCCTCCTCCCGAGTGTCCTCGGAGCTGATCTCCTTGCACACCCCGTACTTGCCTCGAATGGGCGATCATGAATGCCGCCTCCAAATCCGGAGCGGACTCGGTCTCTCGTCCACTCACGCCATCTCCTCCCCGTCCTTGCGCACCAACACCTTTCCACCACCGCAGGGTGTTTGCACACCCGCGACACGGTAGTTGTGGACGTCTTTGGGAATGCGGTGCGGAGGCGTCTCGAGTGTGTAGTCCGGAGACTCCACCAGGAGCGGTGTGGCCTCCACAGCCACTAGTTGGCGTACCTCTCCATTTGACTGTAGCCATAAAGGCAGGCAATCTCCTCCTTGAGGTCGGTGTTGGAGTTCAACCGAAAGGTTAAGCTTCCTTGCCAGTCCCATGCATGAAGATAGCACAACGACGATCGATTGTAGGATACGCCTCTCCATGCCTTGCTGTTAGCAATCGCCCTATGGGGTACCAGCGGCCTAGTCTCCCGGATTGGGGAGGCCGGCCGGCGTGGGGCAACGGCCAGCCGGGCTGGTGACGTGGCCAGCCAGGCAAGCGTCCCAGCCGGCCGGGCCAGCGATGGTGACAGCGGCCTGTGCACCAGAGGTGGCCGAGCCAGTGGCAAGTCTGGCCGAGCCGAGGGGTGGTCGGCCGGTTGATCAAATGCCACGCCGGGCACCCCCCACGCCTAGGGCACCACTACGACCATCATGTTCGGCCGAACAACGCCACGAGACCGGCGAATTTTTGGAGGAACTAGGCACATCCATGGATGGAGAAGGGCGAAGAAAATTTTGGAGAAGAAGGTGTCCGACATGAGTTAAAACGAAGGTCGGCTGGGCTAGATAAACTGCCCTTGCAATGTTCGTCCACCCCGTTCGGTCGCGCGAGTTTGAACGCCAACGGACGATCGACTCGGTCGCAAGAGGGTATCAGCTGTGCCTAGGCCTGCTAGTGGGGCAGGTTCAATTGGGTTAAATGGGTTAGATGTTGATTTGGATCGTGTTGGTTGGTTTCAAGTGGGCTAAGATTTCATTTTGGGCTGGAGCGGTTTGGTCTGTTAGGAATTGTGGTTTGGACTGGGATGGATGCAAGTTGATAAAGAGGGCCAATCCATGGATTGAGCCCATGGATTAGCCCCCAAATATGTACTATGGCACTTTGCTAGGGCAACTCCATCGACTCCCTCCTCCCATCCGCCGCCATCGTGTCGCTGGACTCACGGCCACTGCTGGCCTCACTCTCGTTGCTACTCCACCTCCGACCTTCTCCGCGCGCGTTCCCCACCCAGATCTTGCCCACCGGTTCCATCTCCTCCACTACCGCCACCATCACCTCCTTCGGTCTTTCCTCTCCGCCTCCCTCTCTCTCTCCTGGCCTCCTTCCTCGCTACCCTCTCGCTTCCCTCTCCTTGCCATATCCAAGAACCGTTCATCGTCGACATTGGCTAGGTCTTCATCTCCAAGAACGGCTCACCCTGTCACCCACATTCGGATTTCCTCCATTGGCAGCCTCCTGGTTAATCCTTTTTTCTTCTTTCTTGATTTAAATGCCATTGTTGCATTAGTACTAGCTTAATTAATTACAGTAGAACGTAGTGTATATACGCTTGTGCCCTGGATGTTTGATTGATCAAAGACTGCCTATTTGTATTACTACTAGCTAGCCTAGTTGTGCAAGAACCATCGGATTATGTTGGTACTAGCTAGACTAGCTATGCAATAGTACTTTGCTATCAGGATCCAATAGATTCAGCCATCAGATTGAGTGAAAATATTCTAATCTTTAGCATAAGTAGCAACTGCAAATGTTAACTTGTTAGTGAAAATATGTTAGTCTTTAGCATAAGTAGCAACTGCAAATGTTAATATTCTAATCTTGTCACACATAGGCTTATTTAAACATGTCTACGCACAATTCAGAAAGTTCAACTACCAATAGTTCTAGTCATGAATTGTCTTGACAAACATGTAGAAGAGCAAAGGTGTGGGAACATTTTGAGTAGGAGCTTGTTTTGGTATATGGTGTCCCGAAAGCACAGTGCAAATATTGTCAATTAATGTTGACAGCGACTAGAAAACCAGGAACCAGCCATCTCATAAACCATGTTTGCGACTCTTGTCCACTGGTGGATGCTAAAGTTAGAAATAGGTTTGTAGCAGCAGTTCAGAAACAACCCATGGAAAATTTTGTGTTTGATCCTAAAAAAGTGAAGAGTTGATAATCAAATTTTTCATCCATGCTGAGATAACATTTCAAAAAATCATACTTTGATGAGTGGATGGAGTCCATGCAACCAACCTTTAAATTTGAGGGTCGTCAAGCAATTCGTGATAAGATTTACAACTATTACAGTGGGTTGAAACAAGAATTGCATGAGAAATTACGAAATATTGATTCACGTGTGTGCCTAACATTGGATATGTGGACCTCAAATCAAAACTTAGGTTATATGGTTGTCATAGCACATTATATTGATTCAGAGTTCAATTTGAAAAACAAAATCATAAGCCTGAAGCCTGTGAAGTATCCGCACACCAGTTTTGCTATCGAAGCCATCATGAGGTGTGTGATTGATTGGGGCTTGGGGAGCAAATTGTTTACTTTAACTTTAGATAATGCGAGTAATAACACTGTTGCTTGTCAGGAATTGATGAAAAGTCTCAAGCATGAATTACTATTCGAAGGTAGATATTTTCATGTGAGGTGTTGTGTAGACATTCTCAATTTATTGGTTCAAGATGGGATGAAGGTAATTCGTGGGGCAATACTTAAGATACATGAGCTCTTAAAGTATATAGAAAATTCTCCCTCGCATATCCAAGCCTTCAATTCAATTGCTAGTAGTTCAGATCTTCCTTCAAAATCTAGTTTTACTGTTGATGTACCTAACCGTTGGAACACAACTTTCAAAATGACCAGAGAAGCATTGGTCTACAAAGCTGTCTTTAATGGTTATGCCACTGAAAATGGTGAAGCCGCACCAACTGACCAAGAATGGATGAATGATGAATCAATTTGTGAATTTCTTAAGGCCTTTGAAGAGGCTACTAGAGGTGTGTCGGCTAATAGGACACCAATTGCACACATTCTTGCCCTTGGTTCTTTGTATCCGTCATGCCTTGAGTGACCCAGATTGGCAAACTAGTGATCTTTTGGTGCAATTGGCTGCTCCTATGCACATGAAGTTTGAAAAATATTGGGATGAGAAGTTGCCTAACAATTTTAATTTGGCACTTGTTATTACCACTGTGTTAGATCCAAGAAGAAAAAGAGACTATTTAGATTTTTTTTTTTATGAGAAGGTGTCTCTTCATGTGGATGATATTGAAACTGAGGTGGACTCTATTATAGAGTGCATGAAATCATACTTTCAAGTATATGAAGGAATTGCAAGGAGAAGGGGTGTATCCTCCATGTCACATTCTAATGAAAAAGCTAGCGCTGTAGGCTCACCAGTTCTTGGCAAAAGAAAGCTTGAGCATGAGTTTGCCATTTTCAAGTCAAGCCGGAAGGTTACACGTACACACAAGTCAGAGGTTGACACATATTTGGAAGAAGCGTGTGAGGGTGATAGTTAGGATTTTGATGTTTTGGCATGGTGGAAGAAAAATGCCAAAAAGTTTCCTGTATTGGCAATTATGGCTCGGGACTTTCTTGTAATTCCACTTAGCACCGTGCCCTTAGAATCTGCTTTCAGTTGTAGAGAAAGGATACTTGGAGACACAAGAAGTTCATTGACATCAGAGATGCTCGAGGTACTTGTTTGTGCCAAAGATTGGCTATTTAAAGTCAAGAAACAAGGCAATTGAAGGTATAATATTTGCTATTTTTCACTAATGTTGTGTGTGTGTATATCATCTTTGTGCGAACTAACTTTTTGTCGATTGCAGTTGAAGTTAGACATCCTAACCAAGATATTTTGGAAGCCTCCAGGTATCTTCAATATTTAGTGAGCTCTCTAAAATTCTGTTCTGTATCTACCATATTTTTGGTCCGTTTCTGTATTTAGTCTCCTTGAGTTTGCATGATAAATCTTGTCTAGAACTAACTTAGTGATGACAAATTTTAGCTTTCAGGTGATATTTTCCACTTCAATTTCGTAATATCTGTTATCTTGAATCTTTACTGTGAACTCTTAATCACTATAAACTACTGTTAGGTTCTTGCTTTCAATTTAACGAATTGAACCAGAGAATCTACAGCATTTGTTTGTGTGAATTTAAACCCACCATTTACATACTAGTTTGTTTTGATGCCATTACAGATCAAAGCACCTGAAAGATGAGCATCAGAAGAGCAGAACCACCTTTTTTGGAGAGCCTGAAAGAGGAGACAAGTACTGGATGGCCTTCTCCTGGGACATTTGGTTATGTTAATCTATTGAAACTTGTTATTGCTTCTCAAGCTCATCCCATCAGATCAGGCCATCATTATTTGCACGGTAGTTGATTTGAGCAGCAGAACTAACATGTATTTGCATGTTCAAATATGTGATCTGTTTGCTTTACTTTTGATCAACTAATTATTCATGTAATATCGGCAAAGTTCAGGACAGGTTGCCTTGTTAATTTCAGTTGTGTGCAGTTAATTTCCAACGTGGAGTTGTAAATTCGGTAATAATTTATGAATTAGAAAGTTAAACTATGGTATGTACGTAGCTGTTGTTTTGACTTATTTCTTGCTATAACCCAGTCATGTGTGTTTGTTGTGCCACCGTATTGCTGTCGGTGGAGAAAGCAAAGCCTATGTATATTTAGGTCAGTTATGGGTAGGATCCATGGGTTGACCTGCGGGTTCAACCTATGGGTTGGACTGGATTGGGTGGAAGAATCATGCGGGTAGGGTTGGGTGGGGTCTAGGAAATGATTTTATGGGTTGACCTGGGTCCGGTAAACTAGTTTAATTGCTTTTGGGTTGGGGCAGGGGCGGGTTGGATCTCAACCCGCTGGCAGGCTTAGCCGTGCCAAGGAAGTAGACCGGGAATTTTTACTGTTACTAATTTAATTTTTTTTTAATGTACAAAACTAATTTTTGATTTGGATCATTTGCAGATCTAGCCTCTTGCCGCCGTTGGCCATGACGGTATTTAAAAACCGTCATGGCCCAGGGCGACGAATGGCATCCCCGTCACCCGGGGCTAACGGCGCCGGCCGCCGTTAGCCCCGGGGAGGCCACGTGGATTTGCCGCCCTGGGGGATGACGACGAATGCCTGTAGAGCATTCGCCGCCGTCCCCCACGGTGGTTTTTAGCATAGTGAACGGACGGTCCGCACAAGGATCGGACCATCCGAATCCAGGGGGCCGCCTGCAAAAATTTTTTTTTCTTTTTTTTGATATTTTTTTCTCAACTAGCAACACGAGAATAGCAAAATCTCGTGAAGGTGCAGGTCAAACCGATGTAAGATGTGGCCTGTAGAAAATTATGAATGTGCTTTAAAAACCGTGCTGAAACTTCGGACCTCAAAAACTCAATCTTCCCGGCCGAATTTCGCAAAATTTTTTTGGACAAACCCAACGAAGTGGGGAGGAAGCGGATGTAAAATTTTCTGTAGATGTCCGTAGAGTATTTATTTGCCTGATTCCGAGACCGTATGCGAAAGTTATGATTGTTTTAAGGTAGGTAGCGTGCGTTACAACAATTTACCGTGGATTCGGACCGTCCGATCGCTGTGCGGACGGTCCTATGCATTCGTCGTCCTGAGGACGGCGGCGAATGCCCCCAGGGAGCCGAATGCAAAATTGCATTCGCCCGCCGTCCCCTAGGGCGGCGAATCCACGTGGCCTCCCGGGACTAACGGCGGCCGGCGCCGTTAGCCCCGGGTGACGGGGATGCCATTCGCCACCCTGGGCCACGGCGGCAAGAGGTTAGTTTTGCAAATGACCCAAATCAAAAATTAGTTTTGTAAATTAAAAAAAAAATTAAATTAGTAACAGTAAAAATTCAGTGGACCGCCCAGTGTTGATTCTTTGGGGCCGGCCAGTGTGTGGAGCAAGGCTGGCCTGGCCAGGAAGGCAGGCGCTTCCCCAAAAAATTTTCACAGAAAGAGGGATGAGATGATTTCGTTCTTGTGGTTTCTCGAAAGAGAGGAGACGCTGGCTATGCTGGCCACGATGACGGCCATGGCAGCACACGCAAGCTCCATGGGATCTTAATACAGATGTGAAGGAAGAGAAAACCTTAGGGAAACTCTCACCATCTCTAGGAGCTTCTGTTGACGCAAGGATGCAGCAGGAGATGCGTCACGGCGGCGGATCAAGCCAACGGTCACGGCGGCCTCCTGGCGAAGTCAGAGATGAAGAGAGCTGAAGAGCTCGACTGGTTTGCAGTGGAGGAGGAGGGGAAAGGGAAGAGAACGGCGGCCTCGCTGGCTCAAATAGTGCAGCTGAGAGGGGAGATCGACGGCTTCATCCGTCTCAGCTTTCGGCTTGAGATTGGTGCCGAAAGAGGCGGCTCGACTTGAGGCGGTTCGTTCGACCGCCGTCAATGGACGTGGGCGGCATGCAGGCCACCAGCGCAAGAAGACGTGGCCTGAGTCGGCGCTCGCAAGTGGAGCAGCGGTCAACAAAGGCGGCGACGTCGCGTGGCCTGGAGTAGAGCAGGCGTTGCAGCCGTCTGTCTCGGGCTGGGCAAATCTCCCTTACTGGGCTGGGCGGCCTACTAGGCTGGAGCGCCAAGATGGGCCAGGGCGGGCCAATTCAAGAAGAGAGGGGAAAATTTTTTATTTTTATATTTATTTATTAAAAGATTTGCAAAAATAGATTTTTGTTTGAAAAAATTGCAAAAATAGACTCCCACCGCCCTCTGAGAGGGCGATTTTTAAAAATCGCCCTTCCAGAGGGTAATTTGATAACGTGACTGACGGCCCCTCGGCCACCTAAAAACCGCCCTCTCAAACGGCGGCAAGGGGGCCGCCTGCAAAATGCGCCAAAAACCGCCCTTTTGAGGGGCAATTTTTGGGGCCAGGGGGCCTCCTGGAAAAGCCAAAAACCGCTCTTTTCAAGGGCGATTTTTGGGCGCATTTTGCAAGCAGCCCCCTTGCCGTCCTCTGGGAGGGCAGTTTTTAGCCCCCCACTATAGAACCCCCATCCCAGGCTAAAAAATTCTCATAAAATTCACTAAAATCACAAAAAAAAAAGGAGAGAGCTGAGAGCGAGATTAAACGAAAGCAGCGAAGCTCTGCCAGTTTACTGATTTGTCTGCACGTAAAATTCATTGTCCCTTTGTAATTTCTATTTGTATGCAAGAATTGATATAGTATTGTACTAGTTATTGTATAGTACTATATAAAAATAACTTGTTACTCATAGATCTGTAAGTTTTTATTTAATCTGTTAGATGACTTACTTTTTGTAGATATGGTAGTTATAAAATGTGGAATACATGGTTTTAGATGTTAGGAAAATGTTGGTACATAGTTTAACTGTAGTTTTCATTAACAGATATGGCAAATAAGATGATATTTCAGTTATTTCACGGGCAAGGGAATGTGAGATATGGTCTAGACGGTGTAGATCTGTCTGAATTTAGTTCAACAGCTAAGGGTATTGATAGGCCAGCTGAGAGAATTTTGGGTCAGTATACAACTGGCTGATGCGAGGGTTTCGACTGGATCCCCAGCTCAGCGCAATAACCTTATATGTAGTAGTCAGTCGTGCACTTGAAGGTTTTTTTTGGGAACTGATGCCGGTAGATTGCACTGTCACTTGGAGATGGTATATGGAGAATGCATTCCAACGTGGTTGGCCACTCGGCATACTTGTGTTCATATATGAGAAAGATAACACCGCTGGTGCAATGCCCGTGCAAGATGATGAGGGTCCAACTACGGCGGGAGGTGATAGCGAAACAATGGAAGAAAATGAAGGAGGAAATAAAGAAGATAGACAGGCAACAGGTGTGGCAGATGAGGGAGAACAAATCGACAGCATCGTCCAACAAATGGATAGGGAAGATTCTGAAAATGAGCATGCAGAACATGATGATTCGTCTAATGAGGACAACGTGATGCTTGCAGAATGGAGCAACGAGGACTTCTCTGCGCTTGCTATCTCCGAGCGGCATCATGTGCCATGGAAGTACAAAGAGAATGAGGTCATTTAGGAGGCTAAGTACGCATATGTAGAAGATTTAAAGGAAGCAGTAAAACAATGGACGGTGTCACTTCAGGTTATATTAAAGTTTACTTTTGTCTTGCAAAATTTGATTTGCAATAATCAATAATTTGGTGTATATTGTTCCACTCTACAGCGCCAGCGATGTTTGCTGGTGCTGGCTCCTCCACGCACGGCGCACGCGGCAGCGGTTAGGCACCGGGTCCTTTTGAGGGGGACGACTTGGAGAACGAGGGCGAGGAGATCCAGAAGATACTAGCTGCCTCGCAGCTCGAAGGAGCTCCTCCACCACAGACACAGGACCCACCGGTTGTCACACCCATGCAGACGACCCGCGCTGGCCGTGCCGTACCACCAGACCGGTTGACGTACTCCCAGGGGCAGGTGCGAGCGCAGGGTAGGAAGTCGAAGAGAGCTAGAGGTTACGGTCAAGGCCTGTAGTACTTTTGTGTCTGTAATAGTTTGCCTGTTGTGTATCATGTTTTATTAATTCTACGTTTCCTGAAGAAACCACTTTACTTCGTTTACGCTCATCGATCAAACGACATATTCTTCATGATCTACGTTTCTGACGAACCTGATCAAAAATATGAATTTTCGAGTGTCAACTTCACGACGAAAGTACATTCTGAGCGGTGACAACCGAACACACGTTAACTACCATACAAACCTACTGATATCCAACTAGCGATACAACTACTATGTGAGGACGGCGCGGCCAGGGAGCGGTGATGGTGTGCGCCCAAGGAGTAGTGACGGCAGCCGGTATTAATCGGCCTCCTCCCAGTCCATCCTCCCTCTCCCTCTTTCTCTCTCTCCAGATATATGCCTGTCCGAACAGAGTCCGGACAGTCCAGACTATATTAATGCTAAATACCGCCCTCTAAGGGGCGGCAAGGCCAAAAACCACCTCTCCAGTGGGTGGCAAGGGGGCCGCCTGTAAAATGGTCGGCCCCCGGGCGCATTTTGCAGGCGGCCCCCTTGCCGTCGTTTGAGAGGGCAGTTTATGGGTGGCCGGGGGGCCACCCGCAAAATGGTTGACGGCCGTCCGCCGGGCGGACAACGGCCGTCAGCCACGTCATCAAATCGTCCTCTGGAAGGGCAATTTTTAAAAATCACCCTCCCAGAGGGCGGTGGAAGTCTATTTTTGCAATTTTTTCAAACAAAAATCTACTTTTGCAAATCTTTTAATAAATAAATATAAAAATAAAAAATCCTCAAGAGAGGGTGGGAGGAAGGAAGGAGGCGGCTGGGAGAGATGGGCAAACAAAAGAAATTCGGCCTGCTACGAACAGTAGTGATTCAGATATTTTAAAGAAGATTTTCGAATAGAACTTGATGGAATGATTTTTCATATAGATGAATTTGTGAATTTCAGAAACTAGTAATTATACACGTGCAATGCACATATTGGCAAATATGAATAAAAACCATTCTTAAAAAAAAAATTAAACCGCGCATGTTGATTATACATGGTAGTCAAAATTTGTCAGGTCGCCACAGAAGGTTCCACCATCCAAGGCTGGTTTTATCAAATGGTCACAAATACCAAAAAGGCTTTAGAGTATTAATAAATAAAATAGAACGTGAAAATGTAGAAAAAAATTGAAAGCCCCAAATAGATGCATAAAAAAAAATTTATATTGTTTTTCATTCTTGAAAGAAACTAAGAGACTTTGAGATCTCCTTGAGATACATGAAAACCCCAAATAGATGCAAAGGTACCAACGGATTTCGTCGAACATATAGCTTGTGTGCCAGACCTCATCGTCAGTATTGGCTCAAGCTCACCCCCTTCATTTGATTTCCGGTGAAATTCAACAGTAAACAGGACATGCCATCTCTATATATTGATTTTGTATATTCTGAAGTACATTATCTTGAAAAAAGAAAATCACACCTACCATGTTATACATATATTCTTGAAAGAGTGTGACTGAAAATATTCAGAAATCTGAAATTTATTTTGAGCAAGGCAATTGAAGATATACTGAGAACTAAACAAATTCGTACGCCTTATCTATGAGGGACTATGCTCTACACTTGTACACATTTCTTGTAGAATAATGGTCCTTAATTGCTGTGTTCATACAAAATTGGGTCATGCTGTACTACTCCCTTCCCTAGTCATCAATGTCAAGCAAGAAAGAAAAGAAAAAAGGTAATCCTGATCTGTAGCTGAAACCGTTGGCGTGTTGCAGGGGATGTGGGTGTCTAATCTTTCAAGAATTGTCATACTCAATGATCTTGACAACACAAGAATCAGCAATCTTCTGGAAAATGATCAACTCATCAGAATTTAGCATACCGACCAAGCGACCATAGTTGTGTGCAAGTTTTATCCCATACTCTTCCTTGGTGAGGCCACCAGTTTCAGCCTGGTACAGATTTAGTCCACGCATACATATTAAGAATCGGTTCAAATTTAAAAAGTGACATGCTAATATGAGGGGAAAGCACACTTATCGTTTTTGTAGAAGTGCAAAATAAAAAAACAAAAAGCATTGTCAGCTAGACAGCTAGTGACAGCTTAACATTAAAAAAAGCAGAAAATGCAGGTGCCTCTAATATTAGCAACAACTGCCAGCACCCCACCACCGTGGGCTACCAGCCGCCACAGCTTGTTGCCGAGTTATGGAGCTATGGGCCACCAGATTGAGAAGTGGTGCACAGCTAAGAACATGGTACATAGCTACTATGCTATCATTTTTTCTAAGAGGGGCCTATGATAAAGAAAGTCGCAAAATTGTCATGTAAGTACAAAGGAAAAAAATAGCTCAATACAACTAACAAGAATTATGTGTACCCGTCTGCAACAGACTTGGCTAAACCCTTAAACTCCGCCAAGAACAGGACGACATTCAACAGTTTATATAATTTAAACTTCCTTAAACGAAAGAATTTAGTTGTTATATATCTTGTTTCCTCCCTGGTAATCAACATGCATAGGAATCAAAGATTCATCACAGTTTGATAAGGTCACAGTAGTATTAGGAATAAGATTAAGCACAGTTAAATGAGGTGACAGTAGCATTAGGAGTAATGTACAGGATTCTTAATTATATATCCACTCCAATGAAACAGCACAGTTAAATGAGGTGACAGTAGCATTAGGAGTAATGTACAGGATTCTTAATTATATATCCACTCCAATGAAACACATGATTAAAGTAATAAAAATCTATTGTCCTGAATCATCAATCCAAAAAATAATATAGATGGTCATTTCCTTTCAAGTTCACATGGTCAATGCTACAGAAAGACTGACATGCATTATCATACTTCATAAGCAATAATGCAAAATGATGTAGATTGCTTTGAAAAAGATAAAATGGAGGAACTAATCATTTCAGCACAGTCGGTTTGGACGACTATGCACTTGAAGAAGAGGAAACTATCAGAAATACATGAGCAAAGTAGCATGTTAGAAAAACAAAATAAAGTAATTTAGTGCATCTCAATGGTAAGAAGACCACACTAATAGACCCAGCTGACTGGTTAACTCTAGTCCCGGTTATCATTTGAAGGAATACAATAGCAATAGCTATATGAACAACTGAGAAGTGTCTCCCCAGAGAAACATTTTACATTTTTATATGCACACTGACATTTAAAATAGCCCACCTAGATACTGACTTAAGTACTTGGTTGTAAGCAAGGGTGGGTACAGTAGTTCCTATAGTGTCTGGTTCAACAGCAACAAGTATATGGACTGCATAATTTTGTGGTTCAACAGCCATAACGTGGGACCAAACTCCCAAACAATTTTGTGTTTTGTAAAAAAGGAAGACCAAACGAATAAAAAACCAGTATATACAACGACATAACACAATATACAGATGCACCACAATACATGAAGGCTAAAACTCTGGGACAATTAAATCTCAGATACATAAAGATAATCAACAATTAGGGCTACTTGGAGCATATGAAATTTTAGTTGATTAAATTCACTCGCCTGAAAGGTACTTGGATATAACACTGTGGTTTGTACTTATCTAATGCATAATTTAGCAAACATTTATATAGCTTGGCGAATCAACAGAACCGCACCCGCATAACCACACTACTTTACTAATGGGAAATTTGCCGTGTGTAGGAACAAATGAACTTAATATGTGTCTAGCTTCGCCTCTACATTGAGCACTCACAGTCAATTATTTACCTGAGTAGTTCTCTAGAAAGCAAATCTACTTTTACATTATGGCAAAAATATAAACAATTTCACCAAATTAAATATGTCTCACATTCAACCATTAATATGTCAGAGCATCATAATTAGGACAACCAGGGCAGTCACTGCAATTTGACTCTTTGTTTCAATAAAATTCCATTTTACCTCCAAATTTAGTTTGCCTCTGGATGTTAACTCTTAATTTTAGTAAAATTCTATTGGCAGTGTGATGAACTAATCCTACAAATTAACAGAGAGGCACACACAAATAATACCTTATAGACACTCCCTTACTCCCACAAAATCTCAGAAAACAAGATAGTACCTTGTTGAAGCATGCAATGTAGATGTTGTGATGTACTTTGCATACAAGTTTCATCTGCAAAATGCACATGGCAATTAGAGATCCAAGATTCTACAAGTTAAGATGTGCAGTCTCAAAAAATACAGTGTGCAAATTTAGTCATCTTAAATCAACACCTAACAGAATAATATTTCTAAAGATCAGTGTAGGAGCAGTATTTTACAAGCTTAGAAAAAACAATATTTTACTATCAGTTCCAAGTAATTTTACAAGTTACCAAGATTGATTTTTCTTAAAACAAGGGCACCTTATAGTTTGGAATGGAAGCAGCTTTGCAGGTGACTATATAGTCTCATCATGGACTTTGAGTAGGACTGCAGTGGTCAACAATAAGCACAGTTGGCTGCTCAATGTAAACAACCTGAAAGGTTGAATATCCATAACTACCACCAAATAACTTAACAATAATGCATCACGAGGGTCAGTAGGTCATTCCAAATTAAAGCGCAATATTATAAGGGTACTTTTACATATATTTTCAGCTGTTAAGATGTAAGGTTTGTGTGAAGTTTCATATATTTTCAGCAAATATACTGCAGGAGAACTAATAACAGGAATATCTATGATTCAGAATGCAATTATAATTTGAGGCGAAGAAGATGGATTGGAAGGGCGATCTTGTTTGATTTTGTTGTCCAGCATGATGAGAACATGCATTTTAACCATATCCAAACTGGCGATGAAAATGATTCAGAGTATTTTCAGACCATAATGAAACAAACAAATAATTCAATTTTGTGAGAAAGTAATTCAGTTTTCAGGAAGCCAACAGTCTCATGCCTAGCAACTCACAGGTAGGTTGAGATTTCCTTCCAATCCATTTGTGGCTGTCAAAGCTTATCATTCAGGTAACATTTTTGTGGCTCTCAATTCTTATCAGTTGCTTCTAAAGGGAAAGACATCAGACACTGTACGAAGAAAAAAGGTGAAATTGGTTTAACCTTCTCTGATGGGGAGAGGGCTCAGAGGATCAGTCGACTCCGTGTACTCTGGGAGACATCAACGTTTTAGACATCGACGGGCACAGAGAAGACGGTGGCCTGTTCACCGTGCACTCTCGCATGATCGCGAACCGTCGGGATCGCCTCCACACCTCCACACAGCTTGTATCTCCTCGGCACCACTGGGATAGCTTCCATGACGCTACAATACAGAGGAAATATGAACACTTATCTCATTTTGATTATGGCACATAACAAGTAGAAAATACAACATTTGCAAATTCAAGCAGGACTTTGGAGGTGTTCATAAAACATGGTTTGTAAAAATATGTTTATTGATATGTACAGATTTTACAACATGAGACTATTTATGGCATTCACATAAATGACTTCAATGTATACATACATACTTGAGAAATAACAAACTTTTTGCATCTTAGATACTACTTATCCTATTGATCCAGCCAATAATCTTTGCATTTCATTGCATACAAGGCATGGTACAATTTATACCTCAATTAGCAGAAAAAAGTTGGCAAGTATATTCCCTTGTAGAGTGGTCTAATCATCCAGAAGAAAATTAATTCAGCCAATTGACATTGCAATTCAATTAGTAATTTTCGAGCCAAACATTCTTTAGCTAAACTTTAGAGAGGATAGATTTCTCACCAGTTTTATCTCTCAAAAGTACCAATCATGTTTGCAAAGAGGTTTGTGGTTGTGGAAGCTCAAATCCAGTTGAAATGCATCGAGTTACTGCTGTATTTGACTGGCATATATGAGTGGAACCCAACATTTGGAATTGTTTCATTTGGCAGACTAATTCTTACTCACAGTGCAAATGCACTGATTTAGCAAATGATTTCAGTTGAGATTTTTCTATCAAGTTTGCCCCTCTTGAAATCAAGATTGGTACAGTGACCAAGGAAAAATAAAAGGAGACTTAAAACAAGTCAAATTTTGTCATGGTACACTATTCTCATAAATACAAGAAAGAAAATGTTTGGTTTAGGGTATCAATTCATGCACAGGTAAGTCCAGGCAATATCAATCAAATTCAGCGAAAGAATACCTCAATGTTTGGAGAGTCAATCAAATTATGTCCAGGCAATATATTCTATCCAGAAGAATACCTTCCAATGTAGTGTGTTGCCTGGACAAAATATATTGCACACTCTATCAATCAAGTCCAGGCAACACTCTACCAATGTTTGGACTCTCCAGGTAGTATCAATCAAATTCGCACAGGACCAAATCAAGAAAACATTAAACTGGACATTATGGTAAAAGGGGCAAAGAATACCTTGAGTGAGATCGGTGCTTCCCTTCGTGTGTCCCCTGCACCTTTCTCACTGGGAGATGAGATGGGACGTGGGGAATGGGGGTTGAGGTGACCAAATCCGGCCAGATCTAGTCGAGGACGGCGCGGAGCGGGCGAGCGCGACAGGGGATCCGAGCGGGGGTTCTTGGCGTCGCCAAGGGTCGGCGGTCGCGGAGCGGGCGGTCGCCGGCGGACGGACTGGCCGCGCGGTGAGGGAGGCCTGGGGTCGTCACGGCGGCGGCGGCTGAGAGGGAGGAGTTCGGGTCGGAGGCCGAAGCAAGGCGGCGAGTCGGGAGGGCGAGGATCGCGGCACCTGAGAGGTTGATGGCGAACTGGCGGCGGGTGATTGACGAGAGGGAGAGAGACGAATACCGGCAGCGGCGCGGCGGCGAATCGGTGCAGGGGAATCGGCGTCGGCGTCGGCACCTAAGAGGGAGAGGAGAGGAGATCAGCGGCGAACTAGCGGCGGCAACTGAGGAAGAGGAGGGATAGGGCGGATACCGGCAGCAGTGCGGCAGCGAATCAACGCCGAGGAATCGACGTCCACCTGAGAGGGAGAGGAGATCAGCGGCGAACTGGCGGCGGCAACTGAGGGTGAGAAAGGAAGTGAAGGGAGAGGGTTCGGGGTTTGCCTTATGGGAGGCGCGACTCGCGAGTGTGTCAGTGAGGGCTCGGGGGAGACGCGGGTGAGGGGACGGGCGGGTGAGGGATCCGGAAGACGATCCGGGCCGTTTGATATAGGGCAGACGAGTATAAGATGTTGGATATGTCATATAGGTTATATAAGTTATGAGTTAACTTGATGTATTATGAGTTAGATAAGTTAATGTATTATAGGATAGATTTTCAGTTATCTCTAAATGAAGAATTTTTAGTTTATATCGATGTAAATGATTGGAACGGAAAAGGAGAGGGAAATGTGGCAAGGCTCCAGACTCGATGCAAACGAAGAGCAACGAATTTAAAGATTTTCGAAAAAAAATTCCTGAAAAATCAAGTATAAGTTACACGCTCTCGGCGTGGAATCCTATCGGGAAATTCCACACGGACCTCGTCCGAGTGGTGGGCTGCTCCCAGTAGCTAGGCCACATAGGCATCATAGCCCACATGGTGTTTTTGTTATTTTTTATACTTTTATTTTTCACATGTGTTTTAAATTCATTTTTGAATGAAGTCTCTACACCGAATGTTTAAACGTAGAATATTTCTTTGTTTAAAGTTTTATGTGTATAAAATTTTTTCATATAAAGTTTAGAACAATCGTATTTTGCTCTTATTTTCAAGTATAACTTCGTGTACCGGCCACATCAAAACTGATCATAAGGATCCTCATCTCCTTCAAGTATAACTGTGATTTTAGCTTTTTTTTAAGGTTTATGATTTTGCCCCAACTTCTTGAAACGAAGCCGTATTTGCACCTGTTTTTAACTCCGATATGTGGGAACAGAATTAGTGAGTTAAGGAAAGGAAAACAAAAGGGAAAAAAATCCCTGAGCTCCTTATATCCCGTTCCCCATACTTTATACGATCGAAGTCCCGGCGCTCGGCTCGGCTCGGCACGGCTTGGCCAAGGGCGCGGTTCCCATCCCAAATCCTAGGTCAAAGCAGCAAGCAGAGGCGGCGGCGGCGCGGCTCGGGGCGCGCAGCTCGGGATGTGCAGGAGGAGGGGAGGTGCGGCGGTAGCTACTGCAGGTCCTCGTCGTCCGTGCGGTGCGAGGACGGCGTCTCGGGTGCCGGCGACGAGGCCGCGGCGCCGTGCTGCTCGCCGATGCTGTTCGAGCTGAACCTGCTGGACGACAACCATTCAGCAAGCAGCAAGAACCGGCGAACTGGTATTAGATTGCTGCTGCTCCATTCCCATTGCTGCTGAGCGTACTGCTACGAAGCTGTACGATCTTTATAGACACGGATAATTTATTTTGTTTTGCTTTTTCTTTCTTTCACTACTCAGGACTTGATACTCCTTATGTGATAAATTCGATGTTTCCGCACTCTTTTTGTGCATGTGTGTATCCATGAGCGTTCGTTTAGTTCTAAATGGTAGAGAAGATAGAAATCTGGTTGGAAATTTGCAACAAACGTAATCATTGGGATTAAAGAGAAAAAGAGAGTGCTTCATGCTCGTAATGGTATCCAAATGCATCAGAATGTTTTGGCTCAAATAGTGTTCTTGCAACATTATGTAAGGGTATATCTGTCTTTTACAACAAACTTAACACCGTTAACATGACTTAACAGATGAGAGGTAAACTGGAGCTTCATTTTTAAAAAGAGAGGATAAAATCACAAAGCCTAGGAAAATAGGGGAAAAATCATAACTGTAGCTTGTACAAACTTTCTAATTTCTATGGGCCAACAGCTAATTTGCTGGGCTCAAAATTAGTAGGCTCAGTTTCAAATGGCCTAACGCAAGCATACAAATGGGCTACACGCACGGTCGTGGGCCAAAAGAAAATGACCAATAGTTGAGAGGAAAAAGCTGTATTCGACTCCCTCAATTATATGTTAAATGTGATTTGTATCTCTCAATACTACTTCTCCACCTATTAAAACCGGTATAAAAGGACTTGCTCGATAGTATTGACTGTCACGTGACATATTAATTTAGTCTTTATCCTACATGGCGGTTACATTTACGGCAAATCATAGTTAGCAAAAATAAAAAATAAAAAAAGACATGTGACCAAGGCAGCGGAGAGGGAGAGCCCCAGGTCGGCGTCGCGGCGTACGGCGGCGGTCAAGGACGCCGGCGGCCTACTCAGCCCCCGTTTCAGGTCGGCCGCCGTGCTGGCCCGGTGGAACGAGGAGTCTCTCCTCCACACAGCGCTCATCGTCGAGGACACCCCCGTCCGCGAGTCCCGCTGCAAGAGGCGGGGCTCGTCCTCCTTCTCTGTCGACGGCAGCGGGAGCACCGGAACTAACACCTGGTACGCGCGCCGCAGACCAATCTAGCGAGGGAGCGTTCCGCTCCGCCTCTGTGTTCCTTACCCGTATTTCCTCCTTTATTGGTTGGTTTTCTTGGGCATATCACAAACAGATGTGCGTTTGTCCAGTAAGCGGAGGTCGCGGAGGCTGCCGCCGGGGTCGATCCCACCGGTGATTCTTTCGCTCGACGACGACGAGAAGAAGCCGGATATTGCGGCAGGTTGGTGATTGTTTCTCGCCTGCTTCGCGGACCGATTTCTTGAGTGATTCTTGGTGGGCGATCTTGATCTGGTTAATTTGCGGGATCTACAGACTGCAAGAAGGAGGTGAAGGAGGAAGAAAAGAAGGTCGTCGTCGTTGGGCAGAAGGAGGCGTCGTCCGAGAAAGCAGCGGCGACTGGCGAGTTGTCTTGTATGGATCGCCTCCGGGAGGAGCTCTCTTGCGCTACTAGGAGCCTTTGTTGTTTCATTTAGTTTTGTTGATGTTTTGATATGGCGTAGTGGATTTGATGATCTTGGAGAATGATTTGTGTGTTGCAATTTTTGCAGATCTACATGATTCCATGTGGGTCCTATAGTATTTTTTATTTTTCTGTTCACTGTGGTTCCACTTAAGCGTTATGTAGCCGTCACATAAAACGAAGACTAGATTAATGTGCCATATGGACGCCATGTCAGCGAAAACCACCGTTAATATTGCTGAGGGAATCGTTTTGCACCGGTTTTAATAGTTGGAGTAGTAGTTATATCTGGTTTTACGATTAAGGGATATGAATTAGATTCGACCTATGGTTGAGGGAGTCAAATAGGTTTTTTTCCTAGTTGAGATGCACAAGTTTAGACGTGTGCATGTGGGCCGCTATACTGTACATGGGCTCTGAAAGGGGAAGGACGACAGCAAGTGGGCTTTTCCAAGTCCGACTCCTTTTGCACACACGTGGGCTCCCCGTTCGCCCGCCTAACGCGTGCGCAGGCGCGTATTAGGCCATTTCCAGTGCGGTGAGCCAGTGACCTAGCGAGTGCCTGCAGCCCTCCACGTCAGGAGTGTGGTAGTAGCAGCGTGATCCTAAGTAAGGAGGCGCGCACGACGGTGGTGGCCTGCGTCCACTAGAACTGGAGGGTCGGAGCGGTAAGGTAGAGGGACGGCGGGTAGGAGAGGTGCACCATGAAGACCGGCAACGATGACCTCGTCCTCACCCGATATGCGCCCCTGCCTCAATTCATGATACCAAAAGCTCGTCGGCCCCATCCCGCCTTGATTCGAGCCGCTAGGAGCTCGTCGGCCTAGACCAGCCTCGATCCGCTCCATCGAGTGCTTGCCAGCCCAGACCCACCTTGATCCACATCATCGAGAGCTCGCTGGCCCCGCCTCACCCCTCCTCGATCCGCTCTACCGATCCTGCCCCGCCTAGACCGGCACTGCCGAGAGCTCGCTGGCCCATCTTGCCTTGTTCAACGGATGGAAGGTAGGGAGAGATGGAGGAGACGAGGTCGCTGGCACCGGTGGTGTGGAGTCGCCAGCATCGGTGGTGGGGAAGAGATGGAGACCTTGACCGTCTGACTGATGGAGATGAATAATGTTGTATTACTTCATAGTTTTTAGGGATTTCATTGTAAAATTTTGGATTTAATTACAAATTGATAGAGTATGAGGACTAAAGTAGAAAATTTTAGGGATTGGAATGAAAAGTTGAAGCTACCCTAAAGCCACTTGCATCATAAAAAAAAACCTTTTTAGACATATGGCCTCAGTCTATATAACATTTTAAGACTACTGATATAAGTGAATTCTATTATGAATGCCCTTTAGCCCTATCCCGTTGCCGGTTACCCCACATATGTTGCAATATGTGCTCCATCTTACTATATATATACACACTGGCGTCTGGTCATCTTCTCCACTAATAAGCCGCATACTCCGTCGTCTCAATAGAACCGAACATGTTCGTCGTTCACCCTTTGATACGAAATCTCTTCTTCCTATTCTATCATACTGCTGCGATTGCAGCAGCAACTACTCTACCACAACCATCCTACAAGACCGACCAGCAGCATACTACCTTCGACCGCCCACATCAGCACGATTTCCCGAATGAGAGGCTTTACCAAGCATATTTCGTTATCCAACGCTTCAAGAACACTATTACATGCGATCCCACGAATATTACCTCGACCTGGACTGGCCATGATATCTGTGGCAACTCGAGCTACGTTGGCTTCTACTGCACAACCCTGCCTGGGCACGGTCTCGCAGTCACATCCGCCATTCTCGATGGCTTTGGCTTGTGTGCGCCAAAGCTGCAAGGCTTCATTGATCAGCTCCCAGATCTTGCGCTCTTCCAGTCTGCCTACAACAGATTTGGTGTATTCGACGTACCCAACCTTGCTGGCCTCCCCTACCTGTACAAGCTGGACATGATCAGCAACGACCACCTTCTTCAGCCAAGCGATGAAAGTTTCCCGACTAAGAAGGCACTGGACGTGAGTTTCTGCGCTTTAAATAGTCTAATTTGTGCCAAACTAGGGATAGGAAAAGTATCCCTTGTTGCAAGAACTGCTCAAGAAGGAGATAGCCCCCGTTTCACGAACAACCGTTTCACGAACACTAGGGCGCTTCTCCTCAACAATGACGACCTATCTGGACCGCTTCCGGAAGACATTGGCTTCTCCAAGTTGAGTTATCTCGCCGTCGCCAACAACAAGCTTACCGGGCCAATCCCGACGTCAGTCTGGCACTTGCAAGACTCCCTCCTCGAGGTGCTCCTCCTCAACAACCAGCTCTCGGGCTGCCTCCCGCACGAGCTCGGCGCGTTATCCAAGGCTGCAGTGATCGACGGCAGCATGAACCTGCTCACGGGCCCGATCCCGTCATCCTTTTCATGCCTCACCAGCGTCGAGCAGCTCAACCTGGGCGGGAACCGCCTCTACGGAGAGATCCCCGACGCGCTCTGCATGCTCGCCGCTGGCCCGGCCGGCCGCCTCGCCAACCTCACGCTGTCGAGCAACTACTTCACGTCGGTCGGGCCGGCGTGCTTGCGGCTGATCAAGGACGGCGTTCTCAACGTCAAGAACAACTGCATTCCGGGGTTCGCCAACCAGCGGCGGCCGGCGGAGTGCGCATCGTTCCTCAGCCAGCCGAAGACATGCCCGGCGGCGAGCGCGACCCACGCGGCGTGCGCCACCGCACCTGTCAACGACGCCGCGGCGGCGCCGGCGGACAGGGTGGTAAAGGACTACTCCAGCTACGTGACGTACGCTACCCTCCACCAGTGAGGCTTGCATGCATGCAGTAGGGGACAGCTAGAAGCTAGCGTCTCCATGGTATTTGCCTTTTGTATTCTTGTGTTGATTTGGTGTGCTCGTGATTGTGGTTTGTTTTCTCTGCACGTGCGGCTAGGTGTGGCTGTCACATCTAGATCTCATCTCTTGTACTCTTATGTACTTGCAGTGGCGGCTCTAGCAATTTTTTATTGGATTGTCCTTCTTAACATGTCAAACTTTCATAACATAAGGAACTCAATATACATATGTAAAATTTAGTTAAAATAGATATAAATATAGCGATAATATCTTATAGCATTGCAAATTGCTGAAAATCAATATTTAGGTTTAAATTTACAATAATTACAACATAGATAAATTAAATATTGTACATAGATAAAAGATTACAATACTACTTCTTATCTAATCTTTGAGTTTTCATAGACATGAAATTCTTTATAATGTCTTCTTCGCTAACTTGAGAGAAAATATGCCGCTCAATAAATATGATCAAACAATCATTCAATAATTTGTCACACATACTATTTCTCAGCTTGCTCTTCACAAGACTCAATTCGAAAAATACTCTCTCAACACTTGCTGTTGCAATAGGTAATATCAATACCAATTTGAGAAGCAAATAAACCAAATAATAAAGAACATATTTGTTTGTTTTAACAAGCTTAATAGAGAGCTCAGCAAGAGTTTCTAGACCTTTAAACCTTTCATCCTTTCTCATATCATCGATAAAATTCTCTAGTTGTAATTCAAGTCTTATCAAATCCATGCTTGAAAATTCCTTTGGATAAAACGTGGCAATCTTACGTACTTTTTGTGTATCATAAGAAGCAAATGAATTCAATAGATTTAATGCTGATATGTAAATGAGCAACTCCATATTAACCTCATCAAACCTACTGTTAAGCTCTTGACTTATTTTGTCAACTACACCAAAATGCACTTCTCTTCTAAAATTATCATCATTTGTTTGGTCTAGATAAAACCGTGGAGATCTTCCATGAGACACATATTTACCCTCTAAGGTAGGAACTTGAATACTATGTTTAGTGTAAAATGAAACAACAATTCCTTTAAAGAATTCCTCCCATCCATTGGTTCTTAGTTTTTTCATTGTTTCCTTGGCCAAAGTTACAAGTGATATTGCATTAATAATATTTTAGTCTCTCTTTTATAAAGACAAAGACAACTCATTTGTATATCCAAAAATGACAAGCATCAAATGTGCATTGAAAACAAAATCAAATGATTCAAATGCTCCAACCACAGCATGTATTTTTGGTCAATCATCTCTTTGTGTGGGATCTTTTCCAAGAGTTATGAGCACCTCATAAATTGTGGAGTATATATTAATAATATGCAATATTATTTTAAAATGAGAACCCCATCTAGTATCACTGGGCCTAGCTAATCCCATCTCTTGGTTTAATCCAATCCTACTTTTTATTTCACCCAAATCAAGTGCTTTCATAATCTTTTGAACTCTAACATCTTGAAGCATGTCATGACGCTTACAGAAAGTACCAATAATATTCAGCAAGAAAGAAACTTGAGTAAAAAACCACACACAATCATCATTTCCCTTGGCAACAGAAACAATAACCAATTGGAGCTGATGTGCAAAACAATGGAGGTAATAGGCACAAGGAGACTCTTTTATGATCAATGTTTTTAACCCATTAATCTTTCCTTTCATGTTACTAGCCCCATTATATCCTTGACCACGGATTTGAGAAGGAGTTAAGTGATGATCAGTAAGTAAAGTTTGAATTGATTTCTTAAGTGTCATAGCAGTGGTATTTGCTACATGAACTACTCCAAGAAACCACTCACATACCCTTCCAAATTTGTCAACATAACGCAAACAAAGAGCTAACTGTTCTTTATGTGAAATGTCACTACACTCATCAACAAGAATTACGTCATAATCATCACCAAGATCATCAATGATGCACTTAGTAGTTTCACCGGTACAATATTGGATAATTTCTCTTTGTATGCTAGAACAAGTCAAGATGCAATTTTCAGGAGCATTTTTCAAAACTAACCGTCCAACTTCTTCATTGTTTTCAACAAGCCATTTCAAAAGTTCAATGAATTTCCCTCTGTTATTAAATTCTTCACTTTCATTATATCTACGGAATGTCAATCCTTGGTTTAAAAGAAATCTTAGACATCTAAGTGAATAGATCAACCTAGCCTTATAACGAATTTCATTCTCATTTGACATCTTCACAATGACATTATCAATTGAACCACCTTTCACAAATAGGCTGTATTTCTCTTGAGCTTTATTGTGAGCACTTGCTACACACCCCACATGTTTGACAAACGCTTCTGCTTTGTTTCAATTTCTCCAACCATCTTTAACAAAATTACTACTTCCGCTACCAAATAAGAAGCATATCATGCAAAACTCAGCATCCTTTGCAACACTATATTCAAGCCAATGGTACTTGTGAAACCAAATAAAATTGAAGTTGCGCTTCTTACCATATATTTCCCTGATTAAGAAATCATGTGAATAAGGTTGGTTTGAACCTTTCAGAATATATGCATGCCAAACAACATCTTGTTCATTGACATCATAGCTTCTAATTGGGGGCTTAATCCTGGATCAAATTGAAGGTGATTAACATCATACATTGGAGATGCTTCTTGTTCTTGATTTGTTGATTCAACAATTTTAGTTACAGGTAGGCTTTGAACTAATTCTTCTTCAATTTGAGCTTCTTCTTCAACAAGATCTGAAGAGGATGCCCTCTTCTTTGCCTTTACTTCATGTTTCCGAAAGAGTGATGCAATATCTCTATTCCTTTTCATATCTCACTGCAATTTGTACCACAAATTAAAGAGACAAAGAAACAAATTCGTACTACAATCTCACTAAAGACAGGAAGTTATACCATTGAGGAATTGAGAGCTTAGAAAAGCTGCAGGCCGTCGAGGTATTGGCCTACGCCCTGCGAGTGCGGGGAGCCCCGAACGTCGGCGTCGATGCTCCCTTGCTTGCTCCTTGGCGGCGGCGTGGCGTGCGACCGGCGGCCGATCGGCAGGCGCCAGGCGGCGACGAGTGGCGAGGTCTAGAGTCACCGAGTCAGGAGGCGGCTACGGGCGGCGCGGCACCTATGTGCGCTGCGGGAGTCGAGACGGCGACACGTTGCCGGCGGTCGGCGCTGCCGGCTTGCGCCCTGTGCCCGTGCGCCGATGTACCCTGCCCAGCTGGGCACCTGGGCGGGCACTGGGACAGGGAGCCCCGGACGCCGGCGCCGATGCTCCCTTCCTCCTTGGCGGCGGCGCAGCGTGCGACCGGCGGTCGACCAGCAGGCGACGACGAGTGGCGAGGTCTGGAGGAGTCGCTGAGTCGGGAGGCAGCGGCGGGCGGCACGGCACCGATGCAGGAGTCGGGAGTCAGGATGGCGACGCGTCGCCAGTGGCCGGCACCGCCGGCCTGCGCCCTGCGCTCGTGTGCCGATGCACCCTGCCCAGCTGGGCGCCTGGGCAGGCACTGGGACGGGGAGCCCTAGACGTCGGCGTCGATGCTCCCTTCCTCCTTGGCGGCGGCGCGGCGCGCGACCGGCGGCTGACCAGCAGGCGGCGACGAGTGGCGAGGTCTGGAGGAGTCGCCGATTGGGGAGGCGGCGGCGGGCGGCGCGGCATCGATGCGGGAGTCGAGAGTCAGGAGGTGGCGGCGTCGTTCTGGTTTCTACTTCTCTGCTGCTTCCCTTCCTTCCAAGATCTAATGGGCTACAGTATTTGGCTGTTAAGTTAGTGGGCCGGTTTTTTGGCGTGGGGTATTTCTGGGACAAATTCTAGGGTGGTCCAAGGCCTACCCGGACCACCCTCTAGAACCGCCACTGTGTACCTGTATTATGTGAAAATCATTTGTGATTACTAACGTTTGGCGTGTGCCCTGCACAGCTGCCCTGCATGCTTCATAAAATTCACATCATGTAAAGCGTATCTTTCAAAATACATCATGTAAAGCAAAATGTCGGTGGCGTCGGAAACATGGGGCTGAACATATCACGTACGTTCTTTTTAAAGACTTGAACTTGTCCCCCAGTTCCTCTGTTTTCGATGAGAATGTCACGTTCTTCTTTTCAAAAACTGAAACGGAGTTACTCTGTCTTTTACAAGGACCTCAGGCAAGAAACAGAATTCCTCTGTTTTTTACACAGGCACAAACTATAGATATATTTTCTCCGGGAAGCAATGCAGGTCACATATTTGGTCCTCTGTTTGTCATATATAATAATCTTAGTAGTGAAAATAGAACATGCTTAGTATATGGATTGTCATACCTAATAATTTTAGTAGTGAAAATAGAACATCCTTGGTATATGGATTTATATCTTCGTTAAATAAGTAAAATACGTTGCAGGTACCATAATTTATAATGTAGGTATAATTTATTTTTGTAAATTGTTTAAATGAGTCACTCAATTTATTCAAGGGTGCAAATACAGTCAAAAACATGACATGCGTACTATTTATGCCAGGTTGGATGCCACGTCGGTGTCCCGCTGACCATGTATAAATCAACAAATATGCAAAGCAGCCCATATGTTTTAGTTTTTCATATGAGTGTATTGGTTTGTTTGGTTGCTCCAAATCTGCCGATGCTGATCTGCTGCCTGTGACACCGATCCGTACTTTTGCTCTACGCCTCTACTCGTCCCCAAGGTCAGGCTCGCGGTGGCATCCAGCGGCTGAGGTGAGAATCCTCTCTGCCATGCGACAACAACACCCGTCTCATCCTGGCATCCACCTCAAGCTGCACGCGTCACCACCTACCTGTGCCACGCGAGGCCGGCCGAGGCGATGGTTATTCTGCCCGGTCGATGCCCCGGTGACGGCACCCAAGGTTAGCATGTGTCGATTTGGGGTTACTGAGATTAATTAAGTTCATTTTGGGGTCTCGAGGATTCAAAGATTTATTGTTTGATTTTGCTTGTTGAAACGAGGCCCCAGTCTCTTTAATTTCCATTATCGAACATGTAATTTACCAGGTTTAAGTTTAGCAGTTAATCAGATTCAGGTTTAGCTATCCCTTCTTTCTACATAGTTCATACCCACTAAGTCGTAATTGCTATAAACCTTACTTCACAGTATGCCACGTCATCGCTTCATATTGACCGTTAGATGTTTAATAGATGGACCCAGATCGTCTCACACGTCTGCACAGCTACATCGTCACAGACAACTATGCACAATTGAAATTTCCACAATTGAACGTAGCCTGCTCTCCCAAGGCCCATTGTTGGTCCATATTTGTTTTTTGTTAGCGGCCCACTGACCAAAATGCCCACTTCGGAACAGCACACTTAGAAACGAGTAGTCGAGGTCGTTCTACGAGGGTTTTTTTACCGTTAATAGTTTAATTTATTTTTTAATTTACAAAACTAAATTTTAATTTTTTTCAGAAATACACTCTTGCCGCTGTAGGCCAGGGTGACATTTAAAAACCGCCGTGGCTCAGGGCGGCAAATGGTCGGGACCCACGGCGGCGTCACCAGCCGTAACGGCGGCCACCGCGTCAACGGGCCAGGGGCCATGTGGCATTGCCACCCTGGGCCACGGCGGCGAATGGCTCCAGGGGGCCACCATTTGCAAATTACCAAATTTAAAAATTTTCTTGCTAATTTTTAATCCCAAAAATTTTGAAAATTTATTTCTTAAAATTAGATTCTTAAATTCCCTTTATTGTGCCATTGCATTTATTGGGTCGATGTTAAAAAAAACTAATATCATAGATTGTTCACGTCGTGAAGAAAACTTGTCAAACTGAGGGTATTTCCGGATCGTCACTCGTATTCCACTCCTCGTATATCCGGATCGGCACTCGCAATCCACTACTCCCCGTCTTTCGCCTACACGCTTCACAAAATTTAGTTTTAATCGTGGTTTAGGGTATGTTTTTTGAAGTTTTTTTTATAATCCGACGATGGTGGGCGTTGGTTTGTAAAATCATACTGATCATTTTTTCAAGTTTATTTTCGGTAATACTTAATTAATGACATGGTAATAGGCCAGTCCGTTTTACGTGAGGGGCTTAGGATCCCCAGGCGAACAGAATGTTAGGGCCTATGAATTTTTTCCCAAATTTTTGCGCAATGTACGTACTGAATGATTTTTAATTCGACATTGGGAGACGATATATTGCATTATTTATGATCCACTCGGTCGATACTTAATGCAGTGCACGTACAATAGCATAGTGATATTAGCTAGATGCGAGCCGTTCACATTGCGGCATGATGAATGCGACACCCATAGTATGAAATACAACAACGGATACAACTTGTGAGCAGTACAATGTATCCGCTCGTTCTAGTCACCGATTCCTAGAAAAGCGGGCGATTCGTTCATGGTACGATCTAGACAAGCTGTAGTCGGTCGGTGATTCTTGTTGCATGTTCTAGTGCCGTGATAGATTTGACGGCGTGAAATTGTCAATCCATTGTCTGAACTGACACCTCCTTGGAGGATCCTGTGGGACGAGTTTGATTAGTAAATTTGTCACGTTTGGTGAAGGTAAACTATCTGCAGGAAGTAAGGTGCGGCTTAAACTTATATCGATATCATCGTCAAGAATGTTCGGACAAACAAATCTTCTGCGTCGCAGAGTTCCTGGCCTTCTCGATCTGACGACCTGGCAACAATCACCACAAGCGCACGGTAGGTCTCCACAACCTACCGGCGGCCTAGCCACGCCGATTTAACCTGCAGAGCACAACCGGTGACACAATGCATAATAATACGGAATATTCATTTCCACACATACCTGTAAACGTGTTGCGGTACAACCTGGAGTTGTGGATGGCCGAAGGTCTGGCGCATACCGAACTGCCGCATCACACGCTGCGGTCAGTGCGGCTCGACAGAAATGTCAAATAGCATCGGCGTCATCGTCAGCCAGTACGCCTGGTCCCTGGTGCAGAGGGACGACAGCCCAAGCGGCGCACGCGCCATCACCGCCTAGGCGCTGTACGGCTTCCAGATAACGTCGTCGTCCGTGATCCTGTCGAACTCTATGACGAAGTCTGGGTACGACTTCTGCACTTGCACGTGAGCGTACCGACGCTACAAACAAGTAAAGAGTTCTCGTTAATCCAAGTAACATAAAAAACCGAGACGGTTCTAACACCGAACATACCTCACGACGACACCACACCGTCCCCATCGTCGGATAGTCCTCCGGTGGGACATCCACGTACAGGATCGGCTCGTACGGACTGTGGTCCATCACGGGGCGGCCGATCGCGAACCGCTCTGCCGCCCAGAGCTGTAGGAGGAGTGGACAACCCGTGAAAACCACTTCTGGGTCGGTCTTCCTGCAGCCGTCGCACAGACCCCTGTACGTAGCGGCAAGGACTGCCGATCCCCAACTATATTGGGGAACAGCACCGTCCTCGGCGTCGGCTATCTCCCTCGCGTAAGGGATCAAGCCCTTGTCGACTGCGTGGCCGTGCGAGTTGGTGAACATCACCCACCCGAACAGCCACAACAGGTACACCTCCAGGCTCCTCTGCAGTGAGTACGCGTCGGCCTCCGGTCTAGCTGATCAGACTGCAGTAACATATAAGGAAGTTGACACTGTAATTCTAGAACGGACTGAAGGACGAACATAAAACAACAAAAAAGCATTCTTACCGTGTAGCTCAGTACCCAAGCTTGAGGGGGGCCCGCATGCGTGTACGGGGAGATCTCGCCAACGAGGGAAAGCCCTGGAGCACAGTGAACCGGGGCGAACCACTGCAGGATGTCGTCTCGCCACGCCTAGAGCCCGTCAACTGGGCCCACCGGATCGCTGGCTAGAGGTAGCCCAAGGAGGAGGCTGACGTCCTGCAGTATGGGGGCCATCTCACCGCATGGGAGGTGGAAGGTGTGCGTCTCCGGTCTCCACCGGTCCACAAGAGCTATAATCAACAACCGGTCGATACCCCACTTCTTCGCCGGGTCATTCGAGTCCACTGCGGCTGCTACCAGCCTACACAGCGGCAGAAGGCCTGCCTCCCACAACCTGACAATCAAAACAAAGCAAGTTAGTAAGTTCACATATACAGCTTCACAGTACAACGTTCGTACGTACCTAGTCGTGAACCGAGGGTCCACGGGAAGGAGTCGCCTAGAAGGTCGAGGACGTAAGGTACCGAGCTGGAGGTTCTGCACCGCCGAGAGAAACGACCGATGGGACTAATCGGTGGCATGATCCAGCTGCTCAGGCGTTTGGTAGTCCATACCTGCAAGGAAAAAGAAGCGGAACGGATTAGCTCAATTAACAATAGTGTATTATAGTCAGAAAATTAACAGACAGCAAAGTACTTTTAAAAGGCCAGCACTGGCAAAGTGAAAACAAAGAGTATATTTCAACAGATGACAATAGATATGACACGCCGATCTGGCCCACACTAAAACGAAAATCAGATAGCAATACATGCAGATTGGTACAGATTACAAGGAGATTACATCAGCAACCAGCGACTATACTACACAACATAACCCGAAGGTGCACGAGGATGCTTCCGATGACGTTGCCTATCAGTGGTGCCTTCCCCAGTTGGCCGCCTTCCATCGGTGCCTGATCCTTCCACAGGAACTTCCGCTGCATTTGGGGCCTTGGCGTCTTTCGTGCACTTCTTGTAGGTATGTCCCTCCTCCCCACACCTACTGCAACGTTTAGCGCTAACGCTGGCCTCGGATTCTTCCATATCATTGCGAATCCTCCGTGTCCGACGGCGGCCTGCCTTGTTCCTTGCCTTCATCGGGTCAGGGATGTAATAAATTGGGCTTGTGTCTTCAGTGAAAGTGCCGACGATGCCGAAACCAAAAATCTCGGTACTCCATGTATGCATGATTGCTTCCTTTTTAAAGTACGGGGACACATATTGGCGTTCATCAATGCCGCACTCCCCGCAAGCAGCAATGACATGAGAACAGAGCTTGTGGTACAAGCTTGGTTTCTGGTAGGAGCACTTGCATGTCCCATCTTCCTTTAGGACACACTCTTGCACAGGTTTCCTTGCGAATATGCCACACTTGGACCTATCGGCACACAATATCTCAAATCTACGCTCTCGTGTGCCCTGCACTCGGACTCGGTGCTCTCTTGCCTTCTTACATTTTTCCTCAAGGTACTCTATCATTTTGGTGCTGAACCAAAGGTTTCCATCGGCCATAGATGGGCCATTTTGTCTGCACCTGTCATGGAAGTACGTCTGTGTTCCATGTAGGATGAACTCCACGATGGCAACAAGGGGGAGTTGCCTCACACCACGCATGACCCAGTTGTAGACCTCTGTAAGGTTCGTGGTCATTATGCCGTACCTTGCTCCACCTTCATCGTACAGCAATGCCCATTTCTCCTTCGGCTCGTGCTCGATCCACTGCGAAAATCTGCTAACCGAGGAACCGGGCCTCCTTCTGAATGTACCGTCATCGGTGGGAAGTGCACCTAGAGCTTCAGGGCCGTCAACACCTCTAGCTACAGGTCTTGCAGAACTCTCGCCTCTATGTTTGGCTGTCAGCTCATCAAGTCTCCTCCACAGCTCATTGAACTTCTTCTATTGATTCTGGGCGCACAAATATTTGAACATGGCTATCAGCTCCTTGTTTCTGAACTGCTTATAAAAGTTTGCGCCCATATGACGCATGCACCATCTGCTCTTTACATCTTCCCACACCGGAGGGTATCCCTTGTCTGCGCAGCCGTTTCGCAGCTCCTCAATTGCACGCAGCATCCCTGCATGATGGTCATGTATGAGACATACCTCTGGCCTCATCCCCACCACCTTTTCCTTAACTAGCTTCAGAAATCAGTACCAACTCTCTGTGTTCTCGCTCTCGACGAAGGCAAAGGCCACGGGTAACACTTGGTTGTTCCCGTCTACTCCGATTGCCGTCAACATTTGCCCTCTGTATTTTCCAGTTAGGAACGTGCCGTCGATGCAGAGAATGAGCCTACAATGAAGAAATGTAAACATGCACGCCTGCAGAGAGAGGAAGGCCCGCTGAAGGACGCTCTGCCCAGGATTTGCTAACGATGGGAAAGGTTTGATTTCGGCAGTAGCTGCTAGGATTCCTCGCACAGATGGATTCCAATAGGCGAGGAAAATTATTGTACGAAGCTTCAAAACTGCCGAATCTCCTTTTAATTATCTTCTGTTTGGCCCTCCATGCCTTGGCATATGTAATGGTGTACTTGTACTTCTCCTCGATGCGCCTGATAATTGACTTGGGCTCGAACCGAAGGTTCTCCACAACAGCATAATACAGCTTTGAAGCGATAAATGCAGATGATATGTTCCTGTGGTACTTCTGAACACCCAGAGAATGGCAGTTGTGCTCCGTCACGATTGACACGGACCAATAGTCGTCATATTTCTTCCTGGATGCGTACATCCTCCATGGACATCCATCGCTTGAACTTGCACATTTCACTTCGTACATTGATCTGGTGGACGTTGATACCCAGAACTCCCTCTCAAGTGACACGGCCCACATCTTCATAGCCTCTGTCAACTGTACTTTTTCGGCGTACTTAGCACCTTGCACCACTTTATTCTGTCGATACTCCCATAGCACGGTGTGCCCCTCTGAGACAACGAGTCCGGAGAAGTCTTCGTTGTCCCATTCTGCCGGGTATACATCGTCCTCCGAAGAATCATCATCCTCCATATGCTCAGGTTCTGAGTCTTCAATTTCCATCTCCTGTACTAGACCTGGGTGTCTCTCCCCTTCATCTGCAAACCCCCCCGGTCCCATGTCTTTTTGACCTCCTTCCTCTTCGACACCCTCGTCTTCTGTCTCATTTTGCTCCCCTGTTTCATTGGGCCCTTCCGCTGTACTTGGACCAGCCTGATCAATGCTGACCCTGTCATGCACTACCACTAGGATGCTAGGTGCCCATTCTCGCTGCAGTGCACTCTCCACAAAAAATACCCAGCTGGCCGTCAAATCTATTGGTATTAATTCCCACCAAAAACCTTCCACAGCCTAGCTAACCAGTGCGTACACCATAATTGCATTTACTTGAGGATCTACTCCAAATCCCCTCATTAACCAATTGTAAACTCCAGGAAAACTTCTCTCAGTTGGAGCTATAATTACCTTTTGTGCTACGTTGAACTTCGATAAATCTACCCCATATTGTCCTTCTCTGACATTTCCTTCACCGTGATATATCGTGAATACAACTCTATTTGCCATTTCTGTTGACAAAAAAGATTTTCACTACAGTTATTAATCTGTACTAATCAATATTCGTTCCATAAAAAGGCTATAGGTTTGAGTCAAACCATTATCGTTTCTACATTTTACAAACTAACCCAGCGGCGCTAATAAAGTTATACGCTAGGTTTATCTAACGTGTCGAAATGACGTATACCAACGATGGCCATGGCGGAGCATATTTATTTCTAAAATATCTACAATTTACTACCTGTCCGCTATGTTCTTCTAGTACGGTCAAATAAATTTAACACTAACGACGGTTATACCAAACCGCTAATATTTTCAGACTATGTCGGGTATTACACTACGCGTCTAGTACTAATTTCGTTCCTAGGGCCTTCCTACGCGGGAGTTTCGTTCCTAGGGGCCAAACCTAGGCTCTGATACCACCTCTGTGTATGCCCCTCTCCTGCCAAACCCATACAGGTCAGCAAGAGGAGGAACGTCTTACCTGTAATACCTGTACCAGTCCCAAGAACCAGCTGGTACCATATAGGACAATCGGTGGAGAGTCACAGCCAAAACCTGCTTTATTTATTATACATTGTCCTTACATGAGTTGCAGCCTCGGACAGAACCCGAGACGGGTAACGATACAGTACAAAAGTATGCAGCTTAAAAATACACGGGTAGACCTATACCCACAAGCAACAGCTTGGGGACCTAGACCGAAATCCTAAAACTCCTCGTACTCGACTTGATCTTGGTAGAACTGACTGAGGGTCGGGTCTTCATCTTCATAGGCTTTTGTGAGTAGATAAGCAAGGTTGAGTATTCAGGGTACTCAGCAAGTCACGAAAATATTGCTGGTATGCAAGGCTTAGCAATGAAGGGTTAGGGTTATTTTCGCAAAGTGATTTTCAAAGAGTCTGAGGTTTTAAAATTCTAGGTGTGCTCTTTAAGTTGTCGGAAAGAAGTTCACGCTTCAATCCATTCCGTGAGTTGCTTTGCAACAACTCACCACAATTAAGTTAGTCGGGAAGAGACTCGCGTCTTGACCCATTCCACAAGTCAGAGACTTGTCACAAATTTTCGATTCGGAGCGTACCTTCCTCTGGTACCTCCATTCAGATGGATTCTCTTGTCCTTACTTAACTCAAACAACTTAACAACTTAACTCCGGTGTCATCTGACACCCCGGGTCACATAGGCTCGTTTCAGGCCACACAGGCCATCCATCAGTCACACAGACCGATTCTGGTCATGGTTCCCAACCCGCAAAACGATTGCACAGATATTTACAAATTAAAATCTACGCTAGAGGAATCACCTCACATTGCCTATAACCGTGGGCGCGGTTGTTCGAACAGTTCGTATACCTCTGTAAAGGTTGCACGCTTTACCCACACGACGCGAGTTTACTCCCACACTGATCAGGTGGGGAGGTTCGCGACAAAGCCTTTCCAAAGCCTTCCCAGGATAGCACATTGCCCTATAAATGGGTGCTCAGACTCAACCAAGTACCAGGAACTCATTTCCTGTACTCAGGGACGGGGGTATATCGCCCTCAGATTGGCACCCAACCAGTCCCACATTTATTAGCAACCGAAAAACATCCTGGAAACACTAGTTACTCAACCAGGGGTGTCACATACAACCCGTGTGGTCGCACTGTGACATGCTCAGTGCAATTCCTCAAAGAAACAGTCCTTAAAAGTCTAGAGAAGTCGGGGCCACACAGGCAGCGACGACTCATGACCAAGTTTTATAAAACTATTTTATTTCAAACCTCTCTCGACCAAGGGTGTCGAGGATTTGTAAACCATTTTATTAAAACCCTAGTTTTTCCCATCGTAGTATTTTATTTTGGGTAAAAGGGGCATCGATATTTCAAAAAGTACGAACATCAAGATGACGGGTGACAAGGACAGGCATCAATTTATTCAAGGCGGGTAAAAATGCAGCAATTAGGTTAGGCCGAACAGGTTCGGTTACGAACTGTGGCCGAAATCAGTCGTGCTCCTATTCATGCAAGTCTCAGAAAAGAAAATAAAAATATATTTTAAATCATGGGTCCAACATGGTTAAGAGTGACTTGCCTTGCTCGAGGTCCTGCGGGTTGTCGACAAAATCTTCTTCCGGTGACTCCTCGGAAACGACCTCTACGCGTCGCAAAAGAAATCAAGAAAAAAACACCAAGAATCAGAGCCTATATTATACAACTAATAGTGCCAATGCGTAGATCTCAATTTTAGAAAAATTTTGAGAATTGAATGGCTCAAACGGAGTTACGGTTTAAAAGTTATGGATTTTTAAAGTTTGATCTATTTTTTGAAAATAAAGAGGATTAAAATTATTTTAGGAAAGAAAAGAAATAAAAAGAAAGTAAAAAGGAATAGTTCTCAGAGACTGACAGTGGGACCCTCGGGTCAGAGAGAGAAGAGGCATAGTGGCTGACATGCGGGCCGGATGAACAGTCAAAGAGACGAGAGAGACAGAGACTGACATAGTGGGGCTTGGAGCAGAAGAGAGAGAGGGAAGTGGGCACTGACAGGTGGGACCCGGTGGGTTGGAGGGGAGAGGGAGGTGTCGACACATGGGGCCGGGTCCAGGAGGTGGGCCATCGGCTGACGCGGCGCCCACGTGGTTGCCACGTCGGCCGGTTCAATGGGGGTCCGATGGGGCGGCCACGGCGGAGAATCGACGGGCCGACCCCGATCGCCGGAGCGATCTCGCCGATTTTATCTGTGACACATATTACTATGCATACCAATTAAAGCTAAGAGGATCGGCAAGCGGCCTACGGCTACGAGATCGGGGATCGCGGTGAAACTTTCTGAACGGCTCGATTGGCACAGCATCAGTCACCGGAAGATGGTCGGCGCACGGCGTTACAGAAGCCGCCGCGCGGCGGAGAGAAGAGGTCGTGCGGCGACCATTCCAGCGGTGAGAGGCTCGGACCATCTCCCAGGTCTGAGCTCGGGTTGGTGTGGGAAATCTACCTGAGAAAGAGCTAGGAAGGGATTAATTTCGGCTTTACCTTCGTCTACGACAAGATACGGACGGGCGTATCAATGGCGGACGGTGGCGTCGAATGGATTTTTGATACAGCAGGGTAATTCGATGGCAGGAGAGGCGGAGAGCTTCGGAGTGCTCAGGGAACTCGATGTGGTCGCTGGCTGGTCTACGGTGGTCGGAAACGGCTCTACAAATGGCGCGCTTATTCGAACAGAGCGCGGCTCTGGAGGAGGGGTTGGCTCGGCGGGAGCTTTGTTCGGGTCGTTTCTCAGTGACTGAAGGAAGGAGGGATGCCCTATCTATAGAGAGAGCTTGGCGCTAGAAGACGGCGGACAATTGATGCCGTGGGATGGGATAAGTCAGTTGCCCGACGGGACGCTCAATGGCGAGAACTTCTAAAGATGCTGTGGCGTGGATCATCGGCTATGGAGAGGGGGAAATGGGACGCTGATGGAATGCGAAGACCTGGACGGGCGTCGGGTGTGCTCTGTTGACTACGAGCTCGCCGGGGAGAAAAACGGCTGGGTGGCCATGGCGTCGGATGACGTCGGCTTATGGGACGGGGACGCAGAGGGCGGAGATTGCGCCGGAGTGACTGGACAACGACTAGAGAAACGGGGAGGAGAGGTGAGAGAACAACCGAAGGCATCCGCACGCTGTTAAGGTGAGAGACCGGGCGTATGGCGCAAGACAAAGGAGAAAAGAGGGAGCTTCGGGAGAAATCGGAGAGAGAGAGAAGAAGCGAGCGCGGGCGGCAGAGGAAAAGACGACGACGCACTGACAAGCGGGACCGCTGGGTAGAGCCGATCTCGTCCTCCATGTGGAACCATCGGGCGCTGAGAGACAGACGGCTATACTAACGTTTATACTCCACCTACCTCGTCCGTCAGACTTTCCCAGACTCTGACGGGAAGAGTCTGCTAGCCACGGCCCCGCGAGGTTTTTAACCCACGCGCGTGCCCAGCGCCTAGCCGAGCAGGCCGCTGAGAGGATACAGCGGACGGGCCGAGAAAAGGAGGACGGTGCCCAGCTGAACAGGAGGTTTCAATTTTTTTTTCGAGGGATAGATTTGAAAGGATTTGAAGGTTTTGAATTTTAGAAATTGATTTAAAAAGGGTTTAAAATTTCTGCAAAAATTTGGAGAGCTCTATAGAGGCTTCTAGGGCTGTTTTAAATATTTTTGAGGATTTTCCTTGAGATCGCGCATGGCACAAAAATCAAGAATCGAATAAAGAGCCAACTTTTGAATTTATCTTTTTATTAAATTATTTTTGCACAAGAAGAAAAAATGCGATCATTACAGGGCCACGACGGTTTTTAAATACTGCCTTGGCCCACGGCGGCAAGAGGGTATTTCTGCAAAAAAAATTAAAAAAATATTTGTAATTAAAAAATAATTAAATTAATAACGGTAAAAAAACCATTCTACGAGTGGGTCTGTCAACCATGGAGGCTCTCCTAACCCCCGTCGCTGCTGCACTCCAGGACGGCGGCGCATCCTTAAGCGACACAGCACCCTCCTCTTGTGTGGTGGCTCACGCATGGAGCGGCTCACGCATGGAGCGTGTGGCACTCGCGAGGACCTCATTTGCTGGGCGTCGGACGGTGTTCATGAGCTCTTGCGTCCACGGTCCGGAGGGCGACGAATTCCCTAGGTTAAACGCCTGAGGCATGTGGTTCAGACAGTGACGGGTTCACACCATGGAATCAGCGTTCACCTCACCTCAACCAGTCGCACCAGCTATGCCAATGGAATCGTCGTCCCTCCCTCCCCACCCCCCCCCCCCCCCTCCTTCGTTCCCCTTTCATTTCAATTTCCATTTCTCTTAATCACAAGCAAAAACCGCCACAATCAATTGGGCCACTAGGCACCATGATAAATTCAATTTATTCTCTTCTTAAGCCTCTTGCATTCCTTTCTGCAACCATACCAATCCTCACATGCCTTCATTCACATCGTGAAATCATCTTGCAATTATCTATACCAACCACCCAGCGGTCCTTCAATTGCATCGACCAAATAATTACAACGGAAGCATGAAATTTAGTATATTCTTTTATTTCAGCCCACTTTTATCAATTCCGCACGTCTGATTATTTCAATTTACTTTATGAGCAAAACACTATGATTTTGTCCTTGCAGGAGCATGTGAAAGTTGTGATGAATTGTTCCTATTAGCCTTTTATGAAAGACCACTATCAGTATCCTACACTTATGCATTGACTATTGTTTAGTTTATTAAAAAAAATTGTGCACTCGAGCTGCAACCGATACTTATTTGTACTATCGCTTTAATAGATAGAAGAAGATTTGTTTCCGTACTTGGGGAGAAATCAGAGGAGTGTCATAAAAGTGAAATTTGTTTCAGTACTTGTGGAGAAAATCCGTCGATACTGAATTTGATTGGCATGTCTTCTGCTAAACTCATCCTAAATTGTTCATGCTGTCTGTACTGTTGTTCTTTTGGTTATCGTACCAAGAGCATTTCATAATCAGTTAAACTCATGCTTGCGTTCCTATATTTTGCAAATACGATATTTGCATAGTTCCGATAATTTATAAATATTTAATTGGTAGCTCTGGTGATTAAAACTAGAAAACAAAGGATTTACCCAATGGATGCTGGGCAAAGCACTTCGCGTTTTCCACTATGCCGTGGCCCCGTGGCCGTTCAAGACATGGATCGATGCATATTTTGGTCCCCCATCCTGATCATGCTACTACTCTTCAAAGGAAAAACATGTGTAAGAGATACTTCTAGAAATACACTTAATGAAGAAGGCACGTATTAACATTGCTCTAGAAATTCTGCTAATTAAGGAACCCATCATTTTGGGATAGCTCAATCTATATATCAAAGTGCAAAGATGTCCATTAGTATTCAATTATAATCAGATAGTGAGAGTTGACCTTTTTTATCCTTTTCTTAAGCTGTTGTGCAGATTGAATCTTTGCTTCCATTTACCTACATCTTGCTTAGTGTGTTGATGTTTTCCTTAAACACCCATCCCATTTCTATTGATTCACTTTTATCACTGACACTTGGATGTAAAGGATAATAAGAAGTCTGTAATATCTGTTTACTCTACGCGTGTTTAGACGGCCACAGCTGAAGAAAGCACATCAATTATTTGGATCCATGAAGCTTATGGTTTCTAAATCCCAATAAGCATCCATGGCAAAGAGATATTGGAGTGTGTCTCATGTACTTAAACTTGGCTTTGCTAGATTGTATGGATATCATATTAGCATGCATGATTTATTGTGTTTATTTCTTAATTCATTTAGTTAACAACTTGATTTACCTTTTCTTAAGTTGCCGCTACAACGCGTGGAGTGTCAACTGGTTTTTCTAATGAATGCACCTGTCGGAGTTGGATTGTCAAACCAATCCATCTGACATTTGCTGGACAAGACAGGATTGAAGCTATCAAATGGAGCGCGCGATGTCTTCGTGGTCTGCCTCGATGACCTCGCCGGCGATTCGATGGATTGATATATAAGCTGACTCGCTAATAATTTTATGGACAGCAGCTTTTTTTTTTCTATGCATACGTTTTTTAAAACGCTAAACGGTGTGCTTTTTAAAAAATTTTTATATGAAAATATCTCTACAAAATCAAATAGATCTATTTTTTTAAGTTTTTAATAATTAATACTTAATTAATCACATACTAATAATTTTCTTGTTTTACGTGCGGCTTATAAGTCAGGACAAATAAGCTAGAAAGAACACCACTTGCTAGATCCCGTGTGGCCGCGTGGTCTGGTCACGCAAGCCAATAGCCTGAAATGCTGTTCCTAACGGCTTCTTGTATGGGCTGTTTTCTCATTTTTTTAATAGTATGTTTTCTCAATTATTAAACGATACATTATTTAAAAATTTTCTATATGAAAATATCTTAAAAAGTGAAATAGACTCATTCTTTAAGTTTATAATAACTAATACTTAATTAATTATATGCTAATAATATCTTTTGTTTTACGTGTGGCTTGTAAGCCAACCGAATCAGCCAATTTGAAGAGGCCGTAAGATTGTGCATTACGTACTAGCACTGTAGAACGGATCACGTATCAGAGATTTGGGGTATCCAAATAAACAAGTACTCAAATGAAAAATTAAAATATAAAGGGGTTACTTTGCATATTTGGTGCTGCATACATGGCCAGCCTGTCCCACCAACATGGCGTCCAGCTTGGCAAAAATCATACGTCGTGACGTGTTTTTAATACATTTGCACTCTCAAACAAATTGTGTGATTTGCTTAAGCAATTTAGAAGATAGGTGACTAAATTGCACCTATCTTACAAGTTGTGATATCTACGACGTATTTTGCTCTGGTTAAATTCTAAGCATAGTATATCACCATCCATGTATTGCACGGATTATTGTATGTGTTTATTTCGTTACTTTTTATATGTTCTTAATTCATAATTTCAAAATTTGATATTAATAAGTACCGATTTATAGTTATCTTGAAGTCTCAACTAATTATTTTCTTTAATTTAATTCAAAAATTTGGAATCAATAAGAACTGAATTGTACTCAGTTTAAAATCTCAATTATAGTTTTTCATAATTTAATAATTTATAAATTCGTAGTTAAAAAGTCAAGTTGTATTAAATTTGGGGTTTCAATTAGAACTTTTCCATGATTTAATACTTCTAAAATGTAAGTTATCACTACTGATTTTTTTCTCGTGTTGGAGTCTTAGTTTAGTATTTTACTTAATTTAATAAGTCTAGAATTTGGAATTAATTAGTAACAAGTTGTACTCACTTTGATGTCTTTCTTTTAACCTAAAGTACAGAACTAAAGAAGCGAATGGCATGTTTAGCTTAATACAAGCTCTCGATATACGGTTGTACATGGCTGAATATATAAGAGTTTGCTTTGTTTTATTTTTACGAAATATTTTTGACATTTTTGGGGCACAAATTTGCTTAAATTATAGCCCCCTTGGCATAACGTGAAAATTGACAAATCCATTTCATTGTGAAAACAAAATTAAATGCAAAGATCAGAATGATGACATAGCAACAGTGCGAACAGATCAAGACATACTAACAAATAACGTATTATACGCTTATATATTAATCCATTAGTACACCCCATTTTAACACTATTTCATCATCAAAGAACAATCTGACATGGCGAATCATTTCAGTACTAATTCAGCATTATATTTCTCCTCGCACTCCTCTGCTGCGCTGCAGCAGCAGTCGAACCATTCGAAAGGACGAGCCAGAATAGCGCATCATCGTCCAGCGCCACAGCCGCAGGACTTCCCAAGCGACCGCCTGTACCGCGCGTACCACGTGATCCAGCGCTTCAAGCGCACTGACACGTACGACCCAGACAACGTGACGGCCACCTGGACCGGCCATGACATCTGCGGCGGGACCACCTACCTCGCTTCTACTGCGGCGGCGCGCCCGAGGACCCCACCGTCATGGCCGTCGTCCTCAACGGCTACCGCCTGTGCGCGCCCACGCTGTGGGGCTTCGTCGACCAGCTCCCCGACCTGGCGGTCTTCCACGCCGCCTCCAATGACGATGGCGCCGGCGCCGGCGCCATCCCCCGCCTCGGCGGCGTACCGTACGTGTTTGGTCACACCACGGACAATAGCAGTTCGTCGACGCCTCGGCTATCGGAAGAGAAGACGTCGTCGCTCGTGGTGACGATAAGAATAGCATGCATCGCTATTAATTTGGGCTTCTTCACATGCAACCTCGGCGGGCGGCGGCGGAAAGACGGTGGCAATCCCGGCGGCACGAACGGTAAAGCAATACTGCTCAACAACAACGGCCTCTCCGGGCCGCTTCCGGCGGGGCTTCTCCAAGCTTAGCTACCTCGCTCTCGCCAACAACAAGCTCACCGGACCGATCCCAGCGTCGATCGGTCACGCGGCGGACACGCTCCGCGAGGTCGTCGTCCAGAACAACCAGCTCTCCGGCTGCCTGCCCCGCGAGCTCGGCCTTCTCACTAACGCCGCCGTGATCGACGCCGCGGGGAACCAGATCACTGGCCCCATCCCGTCCTCGTTCGCGTGCCTCGCCAGCGTCGAGCAGCACAACCTCGCCGGGAACCGCCTCTACGGCGAGGTGCCCGACGCGCTGTGCAGGCCCGTCGCTGCGCCGTTGGGCCGCCTCGCCAACCTCACACTGTCTAGCAACTACTTCACGTCGGTCGGGCCGGTGTGCGCCGCGCTGGTCAGGCAGGGGACGTTGGACGTGAGGAACAACTGCGTCGCGGGCTACGCCGGCCGGAGGAGTGCGCGTCGTTCATGCGGCAGCCGAAGTGGTCGTGCCCGTCGGCGGCAGCAAGCACGGACCACGACGCGGGGTGCGTCGGCCGCTGTCCAGCTACGTGACATATGCCACTCTGCACGACTGAGACGTACGCCGCAGCTAGCGATGGGACCGTGCGCCACGGTGGTGTGTTTGGCTACATTTCGCCCGTGTTCGTAGGGATCGTCGCGGTGTATCACCCGTGCATGTTGGATTGTTGGTGCTCGGCGTCCGTCGTGCGTGTCAGTGTATTTCGTGCATGTCAGCATGTGAGTTTGTGTCCGTTAGTCGTGTTTGCTTGTGATGGAGGGTTCTCGCCTGAAAATCTCTTTTGAATGTACGCTATGCGGAACGCCCTTGCATGACCAACAAAGTTGGGATGCATCATGTGCCCGAGGAGTGTTAATCGTTTTTGAGTTTTTCAGCATGGTGTGCCGTTTAGCTAGAACGTAAGTGTCAGTGCCAACGACCTGTGCATAAGACAGGCTGCATATCCAGATTTAATAGTATCTACCAACGTATTTCCGTCCATAATTATATCTAGGCTATACCTAAATAAATATTATATTTTTGATGGAGTTACTATTTTATAGGGGAAAATACACCCACATGTCCGTTGCGAGAGTGGTTTTTCCATTTGTGATAACCATCGAGTATTGAAGTACACTTCAAAATTAGTGCAAGCTTTCACTATATTAAAATATGTTGAGTAAATTTTATAAAATTGTAGATACTTCATCAAACTATTATAAAACTACATATTTGAGGGGTGTATCATAAAAATACATATTTAACACTAAATTTACCAAGGACTACAAATTTAAGACATGGTATCCCAACACTACAGATTTAGCACCAATTTTATCACAAAACTATATGTTTTGTAACTCTAGCAGAAATTAGTGCCCGGCATCTGTAACGCCCATCTCCTGCTAACCCGTACAAGTTAACAGAGGAGGAACGTCATTACCTGCAATACCTGTACCAGTCCCAGGAGACCAGCTCGTACATATAGGACATTGGTGAATCATAGCCAAACCTGCTTTTATTTATTATATATGGTCCTTACAAAAGTTACAGCCTCGGACAGAACCCGAGACATGCAACGATACATTACAAAAGTGAGCAGCGGAAAAACATGGATAGACCTATACAAAAGTGGGGCGCTGGGATTGATTCCCCTTCCACCAGACGCCAATTGATGACCTCATAGCTCTGCAGTCTCAACTGTCTCTCCAGATATTTTAGCTTAGTCGACCCGCAATCCGAAGTCGGCTAAGACTCATCAGCCATCTCCGGGATTTCCGACACTCTCGGCATAGCTAAAGGTGAGCAAATTTGGGGAAAATGCGATTGAAGACTTAGAATGGACGTGGAGGAGCAGGATCGCCCGAGTTTCGAGGGAGAAGCGCTAGCAATGGCGAATTCTAGCGAGGTGAGGTGCGAAATTTTGGTGTGGAAGCTGGAAGACGAAGCGATTGGTGGATTAGAGAAGATGAGGGAATCTTTTCTCTCTCTCCCCCACCTTTATAGTGCCTATACAGATAAGTGGGCTTGGGCTTACAAATCTGATACTGGGCCACCAAGATATGAGTTTCTACAGTAGCACACTCAATGTAGGTAGCTCACTGGCTGTGTTAAACTCACAGCGCTGGTGCTACCAACAGGAACCGATAGGATAATCAGATATGCTTCATGAAGGCCAAATTGTTGAACACATGTGTTCAGTTATCTATATTATCCACTAGGTATTAAGGATATATCCTTATAAGAGTCACAAGCTGGTCTTCATTAAAATTGGGGATGCAGGTATTTTTCAAGTACACCTGACCACATATTGGATTAAAATCTATAAAGTGATACTCGGCTTACATGCTTAGCCAACAATTGCCATGAGCAAATATTCTTCCAGCCGACATGACGCTGAAGAGTCTAACTTCCTAGTGGTATACTACTCGCGAAAGATTATAAACAATTCTTCTGGCTGACATGAAGCTGAAGAGTCTAATTTTCGAGTGACATACTACTCGGGAAAGACTATAAAATCAATCCGGTTGGCATGCTATCGAAGAGTCTCATATACCAGTAGTATACTACTCGGGAAAGACTATAAGGTTAAGGATCTTTGACTTTATGTTTAATTGTTTTACAATTAAGCACAAAGTCGGAGGGCTACACCTAATAGGTGCGCCTATTTGACGCATACTATTCATACTTCTACATGGAGCCCTTCATAGCCTCACTGTCAGCTGACATGAAGCAAGACTTAGGAACAAGAAGCACTTGGACAAAAAGTACTCGGGAGCAATGCACTCGGGCCATCTTCATCGTGGAGGATGAGCACTCGGCATCAGCTATGACTCAACTATGAAGGTCTCAGGGGTTGCTGTGGAGGCCATGGGCCCCGAGTACCTCATGACAAGCATATGGGCCACTCAGACAGAGGATGGGCCTAACCTTATAATTAGAAATATGATAGAGCTCGGCAGACTTAGCCTTGTATGATAAGGAATATACAGTCCTAGTCGGGCATGTTATATCTCTAAAAGGAGATCCCTCGGCCGTAGTTCGGCTGGGACTCCTACTTTGTAACCCTGTCCCCTAGTATATAAGGGGAGGCAGGGTGCCCCCTGAGGGTAGAATCATAAGACACAGAGATTCATCAAAATCATACATCCTCAAAGGAATACACCACAACTGGACGTAGGGTATTACCTCACATCGAGGGCCTAAACTAGTATAAACTCCCCGTGTTCCTTTGCAGTCTACCGAGTTTCGATCCAACGAGTAGCCCTATATTTATATTACCGGTGTAAAACATTGACAACATGTGCCACTTGCCATTGGCTTTCTTGACCAGCACCGGGTTGCATTGCCACTCGGAGTACTGCACTTCCTAAAATACCCCCGCATCGAGTTGCCTTCGCACCTCTTTGCACACTGCCTACGCCCGCTCTAAGGACATGCGTTGTAGCCCCTAGCACACCAGCTAGGCCTCCGGGTTGACGCACAGCTTGTGCTCGATGATGGCGCGATCGATTCCTGGCAGGTGGCAGGTGGACCATGCAAAGACATCTAGGTTCGCCCGTAGGGCTGCTATTATGTTAGCCTCTAACTTCGGCGCGAGGCTGTCCCCTATCTGAAACAGGAGCAATAGGTGTTCGGGGTCCACCGAGACCGCGTGGATCCCTTCGCGCGTGGGGTGCACTCGAGTACTCCCTCTGGCTTCGAGGCGGAGGATGCTCCCATAAGAACGTGGACTTTGCGGCTATCAGGGCCGATGGAGTGGTCGTAATCTATCTTCCGGACCATGTCTTGGTCACCACACACTATGATGACCCTGGTGGGGCCTGGCATTTTTATGCAAAGGAAATTGTACTAGCGGATCACGCCGAAGTGGTCGAGGGTTCCCTGTCCCAGTATAGCATTGTAGCTGTACAACGTGTCAACAACATCGAAGGTGATCTGCTCTTTTCAAGTGGCATGGCCCGGTCAAGGCACACAAGCAGCTTGATTTGCCCTAGTGAATGCACCAGCTCCCTGTTGAAACCTTGGAGTTGCTCATCGTGTTGCCGCCAGGCGGCTGCACGAGAGCCACATCTGGTCAAATGCCAGTGCGAACAGGATGTCCGCAGCGCTCCCTCCGTCTATGAGGACGTGGCGCACATCAACCTTAGTGATGCATGTCATTATGACGAGGGCATCGTTGTGAGGATACTGCAGCCATTGCTGTCTTTGGCTGTGAAGGTGATGGGCATCGCAGTCCATGCGGGGGGCGATGCGATGGGCATGGTACCCCCATGGTGGATGCCGTGGGTGTAGTCCCTACGCTGCCTTTTGGATTTAAGGCCGGAGGTATTACCACCGGTGATGGGCAGGGCAACCTGCTTAGCATCCTCATCCTTGATGTGCTTGATGACCAATGGAGGCTGGGCGGCGTACGCGGGGAGCGCCTGGTACCCCGGCAGGGTCATGGGGGGGGCGAAAGGGCTTGGTACATTGGAAGTGGTGGCATGGCCTGAAATGCTTGGAGTGCTTGAGGCGGGTACACCAGAGAATGTGCCATGTGCTCCACTACCCACGAGTACCCTAGTGATACCATAGCTCCGGTGCGCTGTGGTAGTAGCCGGGGGCCATATGTTCCATCGCCCGAGCGGCGTGCCCACTGGCCACCCTTCACACCTGGTATTCGTCACAACGAGCGAGGATGCTCCGGCACCCCTCTATGGTGTGTGTGGAGTTCTGCCCATAGACGCACACCACATGCACTCCTCTTGGGCAGCCCTCAGCTCGCCGCGACCTCTCTCCCCGACGGGAGCCCCTTGGCCCCTGCCGTGGCCACATAGGTCTGCCTCCATTCCATTGATCTCACAGTGGCCCCGTGCTATTGGGCACTAGTTCCTGGGCTTAGTAGTTCTTGAACCCCTGGAGGCACCAGTGGCCTACTCATGCTGTGGGGCTTCGTGGTCAGGGCCGCTTTCTCCGGATGCCCTTCCTCCCATGAGGGGTGGGCGCGATGCCACCTGTGCTGGGGGAGAGGTGGCGGTCGCCACGTCAGAGGGTGCAGGGGCTTGGTAGGCCGATGGAAGCGGGGGGGAGCCCCCTGGATTCCAGGTACCTGATGGTCTCCTCCTCTGAGTGGGCGTACTCCTTGAACTTGTCCATGAGCCTCTCCACTATGGCGACCACTTTTTGGTGGAGCTTGTTGAAGAGCGGGCATACTCTTCGATCACCGTGGTGTCCGACAGCTTCCATATCTAGGAATTTTCTGTGGTGAAGCACCGAAAGTAATCTCAGAGCGTCTCCCTGGCTGTTGCTTCATAGCAAATAGGCTTCCAGAGGTCATTGGTTTGACGAAGGTCCCCTAGAGGTTGTTGCAGAACGCATCGAGCCGCTGTAGCCAACTGTGGGCCATTCCAGGGGGAGGGCCTAGAACCAGCGGTGGGCGATGTCATCGAGGGCGAGGGGGAAACACTTGGCCATTGTGGCCGTTCTTCCGCCGCTCTCTTCGATGTCCAGAGCATAGCTGCGCATGAACTCCTCTGGATCGGTGTCCCCCCTGTACTTGGGGAGCTTGTGTGGCCCGAAACTGGGCGGGTAGGGTTCGAGCTAGAGCTCGTTGGCCAATGGCGAGTCCGTGTCGAACGCCAATAGGGCCCGAGCGGTTCACTCGCTAGCCTCTAGGATCGTAGGGTGCCCTCCGCCTTTAGGTCAATGGAGGGGGTCACCGCCAGCCATGACGGGGATGTTGGTAGGAACTAGATTGAACACCTTGTGAGCGAACTGTAGCTGTCCAGCACAAAGCAGAGGAAAACAAAGAGATGGAGACACAGAGTGAATCGATGGAGATTTGGGGCAATTTTCTATGTTCTTCTATTCCTTGGAGTAAAAGGGGTGATTAACAAATAACAAGTACTCAGCTATTTATAAAAGAATTCCTAAGATCTAAGATCCGACATGCATGGATCACTTCGCCACGATGCCGTGCGCACTACATGTTCGCCTCGCCATGGCCCGGTCTCTGTGCATTTGCTCCTGGAATATTGCATGGACCGTTGCTCCAATCCGTTGCAACCAAGCTTCGTGAGGCCACACCATCGAGCTAACAACAACAAGGGAGGAGCGCCATGGACACCCTAGGGGGCTTGGGTCGCTTGCGTCGTCACCGCTTGTATGATTGCAAGGGTGGCCTTCAATTCATCAAGCTGGGCCTGCACCGCACTCTAGGAAGGGGGGCGTTTTCCCCCCGGATCGAGGTTATGACCCCTCAAAACTCGTCCAGCTTTTCCTGGATTGCAAGGATGAGGTCCACGGTCGATGAGGCACGAGCGAACCCCCGGGCAGCCTCCGCCGAGAGCTGCGGCTCCGATGCTACCGGGTCGGCACCCTCACCGGTGGTGCTATCATCCACATGTGCTTGGCCAGGCTTGTCCACTAGAAGTGGTGGGGTCAGCTCCTTGCACTTCGGTGGCATGAGTGTGGTTGTGACGAGATCAGCTAGTGAGGAAGAAATATGTTCTCCCCATAGACGCCGCCAGTGTTGGAACAGTGTCCAACAATAAAATGCAATGAGGTAGAGAGGATAAGAGATCGTGGCAAGAACCAAAATCGAACCCCCAAACTGAGACGGTGCCCTCTTTATATAGCACTAGAAGGTTACATTGGAAGTTACAGCACTGCCCTCGCAGGGTTCCTATTACAAGTCTTATGTTCTACGGCTGCCATGTGGGCCTAGAAAGGGGGCCCTGTCATCTTTGCCTCGATCATTAACGCGCGGCGGCCCTGTTGACAGGAGCCCCCGAATCCCGGGGAGGCAGACGTGCAGCACGTCACCCTGGGATCCTCAGCTTTCTTGGAGCCCGGTGCACCGCATAGAGACACGAAGTCAGATAGCTATTTGGTGGATCATTGAATGCTTGGCGTCAATCGAGGACGAGGTCAGAGGGGATATGGCTCAGTCCCCTGATGAGCGATGACCACCCCCGGGAGTTCCTAACCTAGGGGCCTCTTAGCCCTCCCCTACCGGAGGGGCTCCGGTCGGACGCTAGTGAACCGACGGAGGTAGTTCCCTTCAGCTCCTAGGCTCCGTCCCACCTTCATGCTGCTCGCAGGCTGTCTCCACCTATCTCGGGCTTCTCATCTATCATCCGGAGCCCATTGTAGGACGTACGGAGCCCAGAGATAGGGGATACGCGATCCCTCCCCCAACAGTAAGCATAATACAATTATGAGCAAATTGCACTTTGGACTAGGTAGAGTGTATCTTGTTTCACTTTGTACCAAGTTTAGCAAATACTTTCACTTTACACTAGGGTTATAACGTGAAAGTATGTGTTAAAGCCGGTGCAAATTGATACATGATGCACTTTACCAAGTGCAAAATGTAATTTACTCTATAATTATATTTATGGAATCAGAATCTAAGAGTTGTATGTTTTTTTTTGTCGAATCTTGAACCATCAGATGTGAATCGTTTCTCTATCTAGAGGTTCATGTTGACAGGACATGTAACAATCATTAAGATAGCCTAGAATTAACTACCACATAAGTTGGAGAAAAAGATAAAAAAATATCCACCATTTGATCGTAGTGGGCCAATATTATAGTTGTATACAAAACAAGATTGCAGATAGCTGCAAAAGTTGTATAGAAAAAATATAAAACAAGTTTACCTGGGATGGATTTCAGGCAATTTGGATTCTAAGCCAACTGGGAAAAGTACACTCTAGCCCTCATGGAAATTTTGAGGGCTTTCGAACTGGGAAAAAAAAGAGAGAAACAAATTGCAAAGAGGATGGAGGTTATTTGATTTAGACTCCAGACTTATGTTGTGGCGCCTCCCGACTAGGTGGAAGGCCACCATGTGCATAAGGCACCCGATCCCAGGATCAGTAGTCGGGTACGCACAACAATGATACAACACAGAGTTACAATAATACATAAACAGAGCACTTACATATATGTACAAGGAGATCCATCCAGGACAGACCCGGAATGGGCAAAATAATCAACAGGTAAACTAACGAAACAGCAGAACAGGGCGGAAGCTGGGCAAAAACTACTCCACAGGCTCGGTTGGGAACTAGGCTCGAAACCTTCAGAAGTCTTCGTAGTCGGCCTGGTCTTGGAGGAACTCGGCAGCAGTCGGATCTTCGTCTTCCTCTCCAAAACCTACTATACATATATATGAACAAGGTGAGTACTTTCGTACTCAGCAAGCCGGGAATGATGCCATGTCGGTCAGACAAAAAGGCTAAAGGTTTCATTTGCGAAAGACTGCCTTATTAAACTCTTTTCTTTGCAAACACTAGTGAGCTTAAATTTTTGTTGTCGGTCAGAGGCTCACGCCTCTATCCATTCCGCAAGTTGCTTTTCAACAACTCGCCACTTAATGAATCAAGCATAAACATATATGTTCTTATCATCTTTTACTTCGTATTTGCTGGTCCTGTACTTCCCGAGTAGCTACAACCACTCGTTGACCCTGAGACTCGGCTACAACCAAATCTCAGCTGTGGCACTTGATGCCCGCTACACTGGCTTCAACCAGCTAGCTAGTCGGCCGCCCTGGCTACAACCCGGGGGCTCATCATCGCTGCCCTGGCTACAACCCGGGAGCATGATCATGGCACTAAATGCCCGCTAGGCTGGCTACAACCAGCTAGCTAAGTCGCCGCCCTGGCTACAACCCGGGGGCTCGAACACTGCTGCCCTGGCTACAACCCGGGAGCCTGTTCATGGCACTAAATGCCCGCTAGGCTGGCTACAACCAGCTAGCTAAGTCGCCGCCCTGGCTACAACCCGGGGGCTCGAACACTGCTGCCCTGGCTACAACCCGGGAGCCTGTTCATGGCACTAAATGCCCGCTAGGCTGGCTACAACCAGCTAGCTAAGTCGCCGCCCTGGCTACAACCCGGGGGCTCGAACACTGCTGCCCTGGCTACAACCCGGGAGCCTGTTCATGGCACTAAATGCCCGCTAGGCTGGCTACAACCAGCTAGCTAATCGGCTTCCCTGGCTACAACCCGGGAGCCTGATCAATCTGCTGCCCTGGCTACAACCCGGGAGCATGATCAATCCGTCTTCTGGCTACAACCCGAAGACATCTGTACAACTGCCGCCCTGGCTACAACCCGGGGGCATGATCTTCATCCTGTTTACTTTTCATACACTTGTTTACGGTGCTTAACACCCCGGACCACACAGATCCGTTTCTGGCCACACAGGCCTTCCGTTTGCTTACTCGGCAAACTCAGGTCACGGTTCCCTTTCCATCCAACACTTTTCACAAATCACTGGCAAACAAATCTACGCCATGGGAATCGGTCCTTAATGATAATACACAGCCAAGCCACACAGGCACTGTCTCTGTATATCAAGATTTTCACAACTTTATTTGTTTCACAAACACGCCGATACACGGAGTACCGGGTTTTTCAATCAGTTTGGTAAAACCCAATGTTTTTCCCAACGGCAAACAACGTTGCAGAGCTAAGCCATTCTACTCGGCATCGTATCCTCAGATAAGATGCTAGCGTGCCATTTGTGGGGCTCTTCAAGGGAGAAATATAACAACATCCTACCAAATAAGTGCTACTACTGGGTAGGTCCATCGGTTGCGCTTGCAAAACCGAGGCCAACAGTTTAAAAAGGTGTAAACTAAGCATGCATATATTTTCCAAGCAACATAGTTTTGCATATATGGGAAACAATATGATCAAAGAGGCTTGCCTTGTTCCAAGGAGGGGTCGTCTTCGGCGAAGGCGGCTTCTGGATCGTCCACCGGTTCAGGCTCTGAACAAGCAGAAAGAAACACTGATAAGCAGGAGGGTTAAAACACCAAGAAAAGGATCAAGAAGTAGTCGGCTGCAGAAAAGGGGCAGTCGGCTGAACCAGGCTGGCGAACCAGGCGACAGAGCTCCAAAGCTTGAGAGGATGAAACTTAGCAGAGCTGGAGCTGGCCGGTTTGCAAAACAAAGGAAGAAGGGGGGCACGGTTGGCCATATATATAGCCGACGTGCAAGGTTGAGGCACGGTGGAACTGGGCAACGGGTGGAGCAAGGAAGTCAAGATGAACTGACTGGGATATGACAGGAAGTGACTTTGGAGTCCAACTGGTCAGAGGAGTTGGCAGGCACTGTAGCTGCGATGAGACATTAAGGTCAAGGCTAGGGCAGGTTGGAGAAATCTCACTGACCGGGCTTCAGACTGACCACTGGTCCAAGCGATGCTGCAGGTTATTGTCCATCGGTCCAAGTGGTGCTGAGGGCAGGTGAAGACTGGTTCTTCTCCACTTCGGTAGTCGGCGTCCAGCGGGTGGGGTGCAACTCGGGAAACAAAGAAACAACAGGTCTCAACAAGGTAGTCGGCCACATCACAGTGCTCACTCGGCAGCAAAGGGGTCCGAGTAAGACAAGGATAAGGGCCGGATACAAGGATTGAGTAGCAATCTACTCGGCTCAAGGGAGAAGGTAGTCGGCTGGCCAGGGAGAAAAACTGGGGCACAGCTGACAGGATAGGAGGGGAGCTCGGGAAAAAGAGGACTAGCGGGAAAAGAAAAACGGGTCGTTACATATGTGGCCATATATACGTAGATCCATCTTCTCCGTGACTATTGATTAAATAGATTGGTCCAAAGGTACTTCTTTCAACTTAATACATTTTAGATAAGGCAATATTGATTCTATAGCATCAAAATTTCGTAATTATAGATATATAGCACCAAAGTTACAATTCACTTAAGTAGCATCCAAAATTACCAATGGTCTCACCTTCAGTACTATGTCAAAGACCACAGTTATTTTTTCCTTCCCTTTTGCCATTCTTCTTGTTCCTAACCACCTTTTCAAGGGCACATTAGCGTGATGGCCGTGGAAGAGCTTGAGGGCTTTGCAGCAGCTACAGTATTAAGTGAAATTAAGGAAGGCGGCAACCGCGAACGAGGTCGAGTGTCTAGCCTGTGCGTTCAAGTTTTAGTGGCAAGTTCGAGAGCATGGTGATCATGACGAGCTCGAGGGTAGCAGCAACAGTGGCATCAGACGAGATTGAGGGATCTCAACAGTGCAACTGCCAGGGACGAGCTCGATGGCATGATGACAATGGGCGAGATCGAGGATAGTGATGTATGAAGTGCCGGGTGAGCTCAAGGGAGGCAGGATCAAGCACCATAGCAGGCAGTAGCACCAATAGTGTTGAGTGAGTTTAAGGGCGGTTGTTGGCATGCTTTGGTGGGCAGCCATGGATGATAGATGCAGGCTTGGGTGGCCTGATGTGGAGGAGAAAGCAAGTGAATAAGAGGCTAAAGGAGGAGGAAGGAAAAAGACGTAGTTTAGGTATTTTTCTTCATGATTTTTTAGAAGGAAAATAAAATAGAAAACTACCAGAAATTTGGATAGAGTGCTATAGATGAAAATAGAGGTAACTTCCGATGCTATTACCATGAACAGAAAACTTACTTTCAGTGCTATATATATATATATATATATATATATATATCAAATCACGATTAATATATACTATAGAACCAATTTCGCCAATGGATAAATATTCAATAGAGTTATATTAAAATAGACAAAAAATTAAGAGAAGTAAAGTATCATATGTTTTTAGACTTTGAAGAACAAAAGTATGTAAAATTTTAAAATCAATTAAATTTAGCCCATAAATACGTGGGCCACCTTACTTGTTTGGTTTTAATTAAAGTAGTTTTTAACTCTGTGAGAAAAAAATATGGCATTACACGTTATAAACATATGATTAGAATAAATAATGATAAAACATATGTATTATTATAGACAATTTTCATGGTTATGTTTTTATTAAAATAGTTTTTAGCGTCTCAAGAAAAATAGGGGCGTTACATTTCATAAACATATATTTAGAACAAATAATGATAAAACGTATGTACTATTACAGACAGGGTCGACTTTGTAAATCACAAGGAAAAAAAATAAAGGGTGGGAGTACAATTTAAATAGGGCTTAGTTCAACAAATCCTGCCGGCACAGCTCCTTGGGATTATACATCACTCGTCTGCAGCATGATTATGTCTTCCGTCAAGCAGACGTGCGTACGAAGTCTTTATTGCACGAATTCTGCTGCTAGCCTCTCTCATGGTCATTCGTTCGCTTGGGAGTTGGCGGGTGCAAGAAAGTGCTACCTGTAGTAGAGAGACCAAGCATCTGTGTACCCCGTTTTTTGTTACTAACATATTTGTTTGAGTAATTGCATTGCACTCTTCTTGTAGGGGAGTATCAATCACATCTAATATTTGATCAGGGAAGTTTCTCACCACGAAGCTGACAATGTTTAGTTCATTCACAAATAAAGGACCTGTTGGCCTTTTGCCTGTCAACATCTCTAGAAGTACTATTCCAAAACTGTAACAATCCCCGTGGGTCGACACATGGCCACCTCTAGCATATTCTGAAGACGAAGATAGATTAGTTACCTATTTAAACAAGTATACCAATGTTGAAATGTTAGTATAACGGCGATCGTTCAAATAATATACCTGGAGCAACATAGCCAATAGTTCCCTTCACACCGATTGAACTAGTAGTATTTGAATCTCCGGTTGATGTCGACCTAGAATCACTATAAAAACTTGCGATGCCGAAGTCTCCCAAATGAGCGTTCATATCATCATCTAGGAGTATATTACTGGGCTTCACATCACAATGGATAATTGTTTGTCCGCTCTCATGGTGCAGATAATCTAGTGCGTCGGCTATGTTGACGGCTAAGCTTGTTCTTTGAATTAAGTTTAGAGGTTTTCTTGCTTTCCCGTCCTCTTTCTGATGCAACCACGAGTCCAAATTTCCGTTGGGCATGAAGTCATAAATTAGGGCTTTGAAAACATTTCCTTGGATATCTACAGTGAAGCATGCTGTTTTGATTTGAACAACATTTCGATGTCGGATGCCTCTCAAAGCTTCGCATTCTGATAAGAAACATTTCTCTGCACCATGCATTTCAAGGTCAAGGACCTTCACAGCAACTTCCTGTTTGCCTTTGATCAATTTCCCTCTGTATACAGAACCGTAACTTCCTCTACCTATTAGATTAGACTCAGAGAAGTTCTGTGTGGCTCGAGCTAAATCCTGATAAGAAACTTTAGGGAATTGGTCACCAATCGGGGACAACGAGCAAAACGATGCCCGTCTCATCTTCTTCTCAGTAACAATAAAATAGATCAACAATACGAGAGGCATGAAGCCAAATATTGGGGTCAGAACTCTAATCAAGTAGTATTTTGTCATTTTTCTCCCAGAAGCAGTAGGGCACGAGGGCATATGTAGATCTAACACTCCTCCGCATAGTCCCGGGTTACCACCAACTGAAACGGTTCTAGGATTTCCAAATACTCCATCTTTTGGTATTTCACCTTGTAGATCATTATAAGATAGATCCAGTTGGGTGAGAGACGACAGATGACTCAGTTCTATCGGGATGAATCCTGACAAGTTATTGTGTGAAATATTGACGATGGTCAAGCTCTTTAGAATACCAAGAGACTTTGGGATGCTTCCTGTCAGAAAATTACGGTCCATTTCGAGGATCTGCAGTTGCTCACATTCACCCAAAGTGCCAGGAATCTCCCCAGTAAGTATATTTGATGAAAGATGCATTTCGTTCAGTTGGTTAAGGTTGCTAACCTCCTGAGGTATTGGACCTTCTAAATTATTGTATGACAATATTAATTTGGTAATTGTTGAGACAGCGCGAAATAACTCCTTAGGAATGTGGCTTTGTAGATTGTTATAACTAAGGTTCAGTTGTAAGAGAGAGGGAAGGTTCCCCAAACTGGGAGGTATGGGACCTTCAAATTTGTTACTTTGTAGGAAGAGCAATGTCAACTGAGTTAAGCTGCCAATGGAGGATGGAATCGCTCCAGTGAAGCTGTTCTCCCCAAGATCTAAACATCCTAGTTTTTTCAACTTACCGATCCATCCGCCAATTGGACCGGTGAGATTGTTCTGATCTAGAAGCAGCACAGTCAAGTTGGAAAGATTCCCCACGCTCTCTGGAACTGTCCCCGATAAGTTGTTTCTACTTAATCTTAGTTGTTGAAGACCGGTGGACAACGTTCCAATTGAATTTGGCAAGGGTCCCTGTAGCTGATTGTCATATAATGAGAGAAAATGCAGAGATCCACAATTGCTTAATGCGTCTAAGAATTCCCAGCTTTGGTTGTTATTTGCTTCAAGCTTGTTTTCCTCAAGTTTTAGAAATTCAAGCCATGAAAGATTCCCTAAGGAACTAGGAACCTGGCCAGTGAAATCGTTAGATGATAAATCTATTATTTGGAGGAACGAGGCATTACCTAGGGAGGCTGGTATGGGACCTTGGAACATGTTATCGTAGAGGTGAAGATCTAAAAGTACTGGAAGATTATTGCCAATGTTAGATGGCAACTCCATAGATAGCAAATTCGAGTGCAAGTCCAGGATCCGGAGAACAGAACTGTTAAAAATGGCTGCTGGAACTGCGCCTGACAGCCTATTCCCCCACAGGGATAACTTCATCATATGTCGTAGTTGCCCAAGCTCTTCTGGAATGGTCCCTTCGAGCTGATTTTCTGAGGGATCGAGCTTTAGTAATAGAGTGATGTTTCGCAGAGTAGAGGGGATGATGCCGGTGAATTTATTGTTTCTTAGGTCAAGAAATAAAATACTGGAGAGGAAGCCTATTCTTGGCGAGATGGAACCCGTGAATCCATTACTAGCAAGGTTCAGAAAAAAAAGTTCTGAGAGAAATTCTACATTTGTGGAGATGGGACCCGTTAGTAAGTTTGTTGAGAGATCCAAATACTGTAAGTTGGATATATTTGGAAGCGCAAGGCCAACAAGAGACCCCTGCAGCTTGTTATTACTCAGATCAAGGACCTGCAGCCTTTTGAGGTTAAGAATGGGCAACTGACCAAAGAAGCCGTTTGAGGAGAGGTTAAGATACTGAAGGAATGTTAGATTTCTTAGATTGGGGGCGATTTGGCCTTCCAAGCTTTGGCCAGCGAGCTTGAGCCTCGTAACACGCCTTGGGTGCCTTCTGCTGCTGCATGAGACGCCATTCCACTTGCAGTAGTCAATGCTACTGTTCCATGATTTCAGGACTCCTCGTGGATCGCTGATAGCCCGTCTGAACTCGAGCAACGACAGCATGTCTGTGCTGTTCTGGAGGACCGTTGAACATTGGATGTTACTAGCCCCATACAACAGCAGCAGCAGTGACAATACTATAAACATGGCGAGTTTCATGGGCTGCCAGGAGCAAATAAGACAGGCCATGTTGCCTGATTGCCTGCAAAAATATAAAGGATAAACCTTGTGGCATGTTTGTGCAGGTGAAACTAAGATGTGTTGATGTTGGGAGAAAGTAAGATGTGTTGATGCTCTAACGAACTAACATGACCTCTAATTAATGTTAGATCATGTGTGATATATGTGATGAACAATTGGTAAAAATGATTATTGTTTAGACTAATGTGAGTCAAGTTAAAAAGAACTTGTTTTTGGCAATATGTTTTCTTTTATGTTTGATGTGCTGATGAAGCTAGGAGATGATCATGGTGAGTGACGAAGGACCGAGACTAGGATGTGATTTCTGATATCAGAGTTTGTTTGGAGATGTCACTGGATGGTTATGCTCTAACGTGGTCACATGAAGATGGTGGAGAACGTGGAACGGGAAAGTTCTACGTCAATTGAGTTCGTAGTGTTTGGACATGATAGAGTTGGACCGGCTAATGGGCTAGTAGTTTAGTGCATGTTAGATTATAGGCCTATAGCTCTATATGGGTTAATTGGACTATGTTAGACCAAGTTATAAGGCTTTTGAGCTGTCTTTACTTGTATAAAAAGTAGAGAGATGGGATAGAGAATATGACGGAGAATACAGAGAAAAACGTTGTTCTTTTTAGGGTTTGAGAGGAAGAGAGTTAGGGTTCTTTTTTAGGTACTTTGAAACATGATGTGATCAATAAAGTTTAGCAAATTCATCCACAATTTCTTTTTTTTAATTCAGATTTCGCGTATGGTGAGTTTTGGTAGGTTTTTCTCTGATTTTATATTGCTTTCAGATTTTTATCTAACCGTTAGATTTGAGTGAGATTTTTTTGTTAGATTCGCAATAAAGTCTTGTTTCTACCCACCAAGTTTGGCTTAGATCCATCGGCTAGTTTTTAATTAATTTCATATGTTGGTTTTCGGTTTTCTGGCTAAAATTAAACCTAGCTATGACTAAAACTTATGTTTTAAGTTGTATATCAAACGGATTTAAATTGGTGAAGTTCTAGCGATTTTGTTGGTAATGGATTTTCTTATTTTTACTGTTTGTCACTGTAGCCCAGCGCTATATGGTACTGTAGCAGCGATTTGAAGGCATGTTTTGGGTCTTTTGCATATTAGGGCGATTAGTTCTGTATTCTAATGATATTAGAATAACTTTTATATTATTTATTATTATTATTGTTGTATGTTTATTTTTGGTGTTATAAGAAAAAGACCGATGATCATTCAACCCCCTTAATCAACGTTATCCCCATCCTACAATTAAGATGACAAGTGTAGTACGTGCAAATGCGTTTGCTCTCTATGCAGATATCTGAAGTACGAAGATTTCACACTGCACTCCAGATCACATAACCATGAAAATTTCTAAGCAAGCCGAGTAACAAAAGTACGCCAAATATGTGCAGTAACAATTAAGAGGGAGAAAGTACCAAATAAGGCACCTCAGGTCGCCCGGAGAGCACAACCGGCTGGTGTTTTAATTGCCGGTGGAGTGTGCGTACGTTGGATGCTCAGATGAGGCACAAAGTTTTTAAATAAGTTTTGCAGTGCAGCCTTCCGTCCACACACGTCCATTGCTATCCATTATCTTAGCTTAACCAGCGTTGCCCCGGTCATCGTTCAAACGTATCGCTTTTCCTTTCGGGCAGGGCACTATTCGTCCATCTTACCCGCCGCTGCTGTCATTGTTTGAGCTAGACAATATTGTTTCGTTGTATCTAACTTCTATCCTTGAGCCCTATAGTTTCTTGGTTTGTATACTTTTCATCAGGAACCGAACAATGATTTTCCGCACGGGCTTGCGACTTTAGGCAAGTTTCGATAACGATGAAATTTAGCACGACGAAATACTCTTTTTTTACTTCTCCATTTTGAGATGGATGAGTGCGTTCCACGGACGTGATTTCGCTACATGTTCTTGATAGATTAATTAGCAGGTCTTGTATGGACTCATTCCGGACAAACGATACTACTATGAATGCCGTCGCTCACACGATTGCAGGCACTGTCGAGTAGTATATATCAAGCAAGAACCACGAATTTCTGGATGGTGGATTGCTCCTGGAGCATGTCCAAGGAACACTCTAAATCTTAATATAGGGAGCCTCTAAAAAGATTTTCTCCCTATATTTATTTGTATTCCAACCCACTCCCTAAATCACAGCGCTATGTATTTTTCCATATTTTATGGTAAAGATAGCTTAAAAAGAAATCACTGTGGTTGTTATAGAGACCTAGAAATTACCACATCAATTAAAAAAAATAAAATCTAGGCAGTTGAATCATGAGGTGTCTAAATTATAACGTCTAAGATTGATTGGATATATACATTAATATATAAGTAACGAAGAAAACTAATTGCATATATCCTATTTAAACTCTGAATAGAAAAGTACAAGACAAAATTTAATTAGGATCCTAACTCCGATGTTTGGACCTAAGTTTGTTTCTAATTAAAATCCGACTTCTACATCCAAACCGAACATACACAGCCCAACCGATCTAAGTCCTGACCGAGAAAGTCATTTCATGGCAGCACCTCAAATTGAGTTATGCATCAACAATATGTACGTACAATGTATTGCCGCTGGATACAGATTAGAATCGCAGCATTGTGTGAGACATCAAGGTTAGCAGGCCGCCAATGTTGCGACATCGATCGATAATTTTCGGCAATCGGGACGAGCTGGCGAAACCTTCTGCCGTTCGATATCTATTGCCTATTGAAAAGACTTACGGACACGTTCGACTAACTGCTCTGGACAACGCCAGCCAGAATGCATGCCAACTGCATCAGTGAACAAAATTAGCAGATACACTGTGCGAGGTATAGCACATAGTAAGAAAAAGTACAGATGTTTAACAATTGGTAGTAAAAAATAATCTAGATTGTTCATCTTTTTTATTCAATGAATTGTATTTATTTATACTACTATCTTAACTGCTAATACGATAACTCATAAATCAGTGATTAAAATTAGTTCTATTGATAATAATACCGACGGATAGAATACTAGCAGTAGAGACCGCTATAAAGATAGTTACTGCAGTCATAAAACACAGGTTGTTTATGATACGGACACAATCTTTCAAATTCAACTTTAACCACTAAGTTCTATTGTCAAATAATTTTAGAAAACTTGATATAATATTTTATTCTGTTATTAAGAGAGGTGAAAAAAGAGCCACCATATTTCCTCTGTAGACCTAAAAATTTCCATACTAATTAAAGAAAAAAAATTAAAATCTACATCAATAGATCATGGTGGGTTAGATTATAATGGTTGAGATTGATTGGTGTGAAGGCTATGAGCCCAAGTACCTCATGAAAAGCTTTGTGCCCACTCAGATAAATGATGGGTCTAATATTGTAATTAAAGATACAACAGAACTCGATGCATATTACCTTGTATAAGAAGGAAACGAGCATAGTACTAGTCGGGAATGCTGTATTCCTAGAAAGAGATCCCTTGGTCGGAGTCCAACTGAGATTCCTATCATATAATCTCATCTCTCCAGTATATAAGGAGGGGTAGGGAGCCCCTCGGGGCAAGAGCAGAATCTCACCAGAGAAATCTCAAAGCCAATACATAACAGCTGAAAGTAGGGTATTACCTCACCTTAAGGGTCTGAACCAGGATAAATTGTTTCGTATTCCTTTGCAATCCGTCAAGTTTAGGTCTCACGAGTAGCCCCATATAATTATTGCCGATACAAAACATCGACAGTTAGCGTACCAGGTAGGGGATCGTCGAGATTATCGTCATCAAGCCTGATTGATCTAACCACCGGAGTCGACGGCATCAAGTTCTTCCCTGGACAAACAATCAGCTTTGGGAGTCTCGACTTCGTCGCCAACAAATTCGGCGATCTCACCCTGACCGACTCGGATTCAACCCGGCCGGTCGGGAACCAAGCTAACTTCGCACTAGTCGGCCTACTCAACGCTGCGGCAATCTTCGACGATATGCTGCGGCAACCTCCAAGACCCGCAAGTTTAGGGACATCTCTTTCTTTCGGTGTTCAACTTGGACTCGTCCTTAAGCCGGCCGAGGTTGGGCTAAGAGAGGAAGAGATCGTCAATCTCCCGTTCAGACTCAGCAACGCCACGGACAACTTCAATCAAACTCCGATGCGGCAGATCCAATCCCCTGGAGTTTGACTCGGATACAGCCCAGAGCCGCTCGATATAATCCCCCCTCTAAACTACTCAGACTCCGACTCCGACTCACAGTCGGACAGTAGCCCAGCAAGCTTTTCTCCACCACGCGAAATATTCATGGCGTCGAAGGGCTCAACTCCTACACAAGATGCACGCCGACTACGCAATCAGCAAGAGGAGGAGGCTCGCCGATTACGTGAACAACAGGAGGAAGACGCACGATGCCTGCAAGCCGAGCGCGATGCTGGCAATGACAATCTGCGCAAGATCCGACGGATTGCTCAACAAGAGATCCTTCAAACCCGAGTAGGCGACCAAGACGTCTGCGTGACCCCACAACAAAACGTCGTGGCCACTGCCACATTGTTGGATACCTTGCAGTTCGGACCCGACCACTAGGCCACCCTGACCATTGCAAGGATCAAAGCAATGATCACCTCTATAGCATGCCAGCAGTGACAACAATCTGGAGATACTCTCGTACCGTCAAACAAGACGGCCTCTGATACGGCGGTTTCATCTACTTTAGCACGGCACCGAGCAATTGGCTCTGGTCAGCACCACTTGGAGTCACATCATACGTCACTCGGCAATCCGAATAATGACCGACTACGGCATCACGACGACCGCCGCGACAACCAGGATGCACGAGGATGATTACGGCGCGATCTCCACCACGACATCAATGCTCGACGCGGAGAACGCGAGGAGGATGAGCGCCGCTGACTGGAAGATAAGCATGAGCGCTTCGGCCTCCACCACGAGCGATTTCATCGCCGTAGTCAAAGTCGGAGTCCTCACTCAGATGAAGGAGTGTTGGCGTTCACCCATGAGTTACAACAAGTCGACTGGCCATCTGACTTCAAACCGACTAGAATAGAGAAGTACGACGGAATGACCAATCCGGAGTCCTGGTTAACAATTTACACCTTGGCAATCCGTGTGGCCGGAGGCGATTACAAGGCCATGGCTAGCTACCTCCCAGTCGCCTTGGCTGACTCAGCGAGGACATGGCTGACAATGCTTCCCAGGTGGTCAATCGGCTCTTAGGGAGAACTCCGTGAGCGTTTTGTCGCGAATTTCCAAGGAACGTACGAGAGGCTATCTTCTGAGTACAACCTATATCAGTGCCACCAGAGGAAGAACGAGTCCCTCCGCGACTTCATCAAGCAGTTCTCCGAGAAGAGGAACTCGATACCGAAGATCAAGGACGAGGTCGTCATCACCGCCTTCCGCAAGGGAGTCAAGGACACCCCGTTCATCGCTAAGTTCAATCGGAAGCCTCCAAGTTCTGTCAAAACTCTATTTGACATGGCGAACAAATACGCCGACTCATCTGACATTGTTGCTGAGGCCTTGGACGACAAAAAGGAGCCCTGACAGAAAGAGTGGAAGGACACTGATGATGTGTCCCGACTATGTTCGGCAATCGCAAGTGCAAGTCGGACAATGTTGTGGCGGCCGTTGAGCGTAGTCGACCACAACCCCCAAGGACGGATGAATACTAGAAGGTTATGAACGGGCCATGCCCTTTTCACCCAAAGGGGAAGCATACGGCTAAGAACTATTTCATGTTGAAGAAGTTCGCTTCCGAGCAAACATCAACGTTTGGCAACAACAAGGACAAGAATAATCCAAACTCGGGCGCAGCCGACCACTATTAAGATCCCCAAGGTAAGCTCAATCACATCTTCGGAGGACCATCGACATACGAGTCCAAGCGAAAACAGAAACTAATGGCCCGAGAGGTCAACTCGGTCTCATCAGATGCTCCACAATACCTGCGTTGGTCAGAGATGGCAATCACTTTTGACCGCACGAACCATCCTGACCGAGTCACGCATCCAGGACGTTATCCACTCATACTAGACCCGGTCATCAGGAGTGTCAAATTAAAGAAGGTTCTCATTGATGGGGGAAGCGCTCTCCACATTTTGTTTGGCAAGACGCTCGACGAGATGAAAATCCCTCGATCCAAGCTGTGGCCGAGTACAGCTCTCTTCCACGGGGTAATCCTCGGCCTCTCTTCTACTCCACTCGGACAGATCACTCTGCCAGTTACTTTTGGAATGCGGGAGAACTTTCGCACCGAGAATATCTGCTTCGAGGTTGACAACTTCGAGATCGCGTACCACGCCATACTCGGGCGGCTTGCACTGGCCAAATTCATGGCAGTGCCCCACTATACATACATGGTGCTCAAGATGCCAGGACCAGCAGGAGTACTTTCTTTGCACAACGATGTTAAGCAAGTCTTCACCTGCGACAAGGAGAATTGCGAGTTGGCCCAGTCTCATGAAGCGGTAGTCAGACGAAGTAACATCCGACTAGCCGCAACAACTGCAAACAAGGACGATCAAGCTCCGGCGAAGAAAGCAGCCAAGTCGAGAATTTCAATGGACTTCGAAACAAAGAAGATCCCCCTGGAACCTTTCGACCCCACCAAGACTACGCTTGTCGGGACCAGACTCGACCCCAAATAGGAAGACATGCTCGTCACCTTCCTCCAGGCGAATAGGGATATATTTGCTTGGAAACCTTCCGACATGCCTAGTGTACCAAGGAAGGTGATCGAACATTCCCTCAACGTCAAGTCGGATGCCAAACCGGTCAAGCAGCGGCTATGGCGCTTCGCACAAGACGGTAAAGATGCTATTCGGGAGGAGTTAACAAAATCCTTGCAGCCGAGTTCATCAAAGAGGTCTATCACCCGAATTTGCTGATAAACCTAGTCCTGGTTTGGAAGAAGAACGGTAAATGGCGCATGTGCGTCGATTACACCAACTTAAACAAAGCATGTCCCAAGGATCCATTTGGTCTACCCAGGATAGATTAGGTGGTCGATTCAAGCACGGGATATGAGCTACTAAGTTTTCTCGACTGTTACTCAGGATATCATCAAATTAGCCTAAAGGAGGAGGACTGCTTGAATACTTCTTTTATCACACCATTCGGGGCATATTGCTATGTCACTATGTTGTTCGGGTTGAAAAACATTGGCACAACGTATCAATGTGCTATCCAGCGGTGTCTTTACACTCAACTCGGGTGCAACGTGGAGACATATGTCGATGACGTGGTAATTAAGACTAAAGTCAAGGAGGACCTCATCTCCAACTTAGAAAAAACCTTTCAAAACCTTCGAAAATTCAAGATGAAGCTGAATCCGAAAAAGTGTGTCTTCGGAGTACCATCGGGAAAGCTACTTGGCTTCATCGTATCTCAATGGGGCATTAAGGCAAATCCAAAGAAAATCAACGCTATCATGAACATGGCACCCCCGACTAGCCAGAAGTATGTATAGAAGCTGGCTGGCTGCATGGCGGCACTCAGCCGATTCGTTTTCTGACTCGGCGAATGGGTATGCCCTATTTCAAATTACTAAAGAAAGCCGACAAATTTCTATGGACGCCATAAGCCCAACAAGCCTTCGAAGACTTGAAGAAGTTCCTTACATTGCCACCGATGTTGGTGTCACCAATGCCCCAGTAACCGCTCATGCTATATCTGGCGGCAACTACTCAGGTAGTTAGCACGGTGTTGGTCATTGAGCGGGCAGAGCTAGGCCATGTCCAAAAGATTCAAAGGCCAGTTTACTTCATCAGCGAAATCCTAGTCGAGTCCAAGATGAGATATCCCCAAGTCCAGAAGCTGTTATATGGCCTTCTCATAACTGTCCGAAAGTTGATGCACTATTTTCAGTCGCATCAAGTTACAATCGTCACAACGTATCTACTCTGGGATGTCCTACCCAATCACGAAGCCACTAGTAGAATCACTAAATGGGCACTCGAGTTGATGGAGTTTGATATTGTCTTCCAGCCAAGGATAGCAATCAAGTCCCAAGCACTTGCCGACTTCGTGGCCGAGTGGACAGAAGTTCAGATGGCCACATCAACCAACAAGCTAGAGTACTGGAGGATGTATTTCGACGGTTCTCTACGGATCGGTGGAGCAGGGGCTGACATCGTTCTGACGTCCCCCACTGGTGAAAAACTCAAATATGTCCTTCAGATACACTTTCCAGCATCCCACAACATCGCCGAGTATGAGGCACTCATCCAAGGACTCCGCATCGCCATAACACTCGGCATCCGCCGACTGGTAGTACACGACTCTGGGATGGAACCGACCTTGCTATTGGCCTCTACCTTCGATCGACTAGAGCAATCACCCCAGCAATGGAGTCTCTTGGCTATTCACGCAATACTGCCAGCCAACTCTAACTTTGTTTTCTCACCGAGGGTGACAGACATTACTCCCTCCAGCGCAAACGTTCACCTCCCAGCAATTGGTCAACTTTACCTGTGATTCAGATCTCCTTCAGTCCTCTCACACTTACACTGCCTTCCAAGAACACATTTTACGTCGATAAACGTCTTGGACTGTGCACTGCCTTTGCTCGCGACGATTACTTGGAGTCAGGTTTTCAGATATTGGGGAACAGGGTCACAAAATCGTATGGAATCACTTATGACATCCAGGGCAAACAATTTCGGTTTCGTAGCGGGGAGTGCTAGCTGATAATTCTCTTATATACTCCACACATATTGCTTGCTACAGGTACGTACGTATACTCTTCTACTCTAGTATATAGAAACCCACACTTGAAATTTTTCGGAAATATTTTGAAATAAAGAATTGTGAAATAAACCTAGCCTTCCTTTGAAGCTTGCATAATCATATTTCTCGTGACCTGCAAGTACGAAAGTACTCACTCTCTACTTGTTGTTGTTTTTCTCCTCCCTCTAGTTCAAACTGAAGATGTTGAAGGTTTCAGTTTCGTCCCTAGACCTAAGCTACTTCCTGTGGATTGGTGTGCTAGCCGTGCTAGGTTCTAATGTTGCTACTTTTGCTTGGAGGTTATTTCTCTAGGTCTACCCAAGGTGAAAACAAGGTATAATTTATATCACGTATTTAGTTTCTGCAATGATTCCTATTTTGTTACTGTGTGTACTAGCTTAATCCTGCGACTGTACCGGCAATCGCGGTTCCGCAGGGGATGGTTCACTATCCTCCGTGGCACGCCCCATTTGGCGCCATCTTTACGGTGGTGTTAAGTCGGGGTGTGACACTCCTCCAAATATGTATCGCTTGACATCCGCTCGATGGCGTTGCCTAAAGTCTCATACCATAGAGGACACGATCTACATCAATTATTAGGCAAATATCTCAAATGGTTCAAGCCCATACCCATGTTTAACTAGCCCCAGTAAGCTACTAGCCTCACACTTTCATCTTAGCAATCGACATCCAAATAAAAGGAGGTTCTAACTTGATAATAAACATAGAGGTACAGCAACATAACTACATAAGATCACATAGGCTAAGAGGCCAAATAGTTAGTGTCCTTCGGAAGCATGTCTACCCAGAAGTCCCTACAGGCAACCGACTAGGGGTAAATCCCTAATTAGAACCATCCAAGAAATCCTCGTCACCCGCATAGCACTCAGCGTCAGCATATTCCGCACCTGCAACAGAAAATAAAACAACAATATATACATAGAGCAAGAGTCAGTACATTAACGAGTTAATATACTGGCAAAGGCCAAACCTAACATACTACATGCATGGCCATATCATAGGAAGGCTATTTGTAGATTTATTTTGCGTAAAGCCAATTTTATTTCACAACCTATTTGAATTTTAAACAAGCATTTAGAACTATAGAGCATAATAGCAAGTCATGATATCTTCATATATAACATTCTTTTTATCTAACTCCTTAAAAACAAGGATGGATAGATCATGCAGTGAATTCGGATGGCGCCCTTGAGTTCCCGGTGTTCCATAGAAACCATCCATGCGTCCAATCTGTCCTTGGGCCAACAACAGCAACAGCTGGTGAGTAAGATGCAGCAGTAGGAGGAGGAGAAGACGGCAATCAGTGTGATTACCTTTGCCTTCTTAATCCCAGTCAAGCTGGGAACACCGTCCGTTCAGTACCTGGTGACCTTCAACACCGGATCAACCCTTTCCTGGGTCCAGTGCGGGCCGTGTAACATCAAATGCCATGATCAACCGGTGAAAGTCGGGCCCATCTTTGACCCCAGCAAACCCAACACGTTTCGGCGTGTTGGCTATTCAACCTCTATCTGCAGCTATGTTCGTTCCACCCTTCGAATCCAGTCCAAGGCTTGCATGGAGTGGGAAGACACCTGCCTCTATACCTTGTCTTACGGTGGAGGGTGGGCTTACACAGTTGGCAAGGTGGTGTTAGATAAGCTTGTTCTTGGTGAGCAAGCAGCAGGAGATGCAGAAACAACATTAAGTCTGGCCAATTTCGTGTTTGGTTGCAGCATGGACACCCAGTATGGTGTCCAGAGGGAAGCTGGTATCTTTAGGTTGGGTAGGAGCAACTATTCCTTCTTCGAACAAAAAGCACCTTTGCTAAGTTACAAGGCATTTAGCTACTGTCTTCCCAGTGACAAGGCACACAAAGGGTACTTATCAATTGGACCAAACAGCAAAGGTGGTGTCTCTACTTCCTTGTTCCTAGGAACCCTTAGGCCAGTGTATTCAGTAGCGATGACCGGCCTCACTATCAATAGGGGGGTCAGCTTGGTCTCTAGCCCCTCACTGATGGTCGTTGACTCTAGGGCGGAACCGACCTTGCTGTTGGCCTCCACCTTCGGTTGACTAGAGGAGGCAATCACCCTATCAATGGAGTCTCTTGGCTATTCATGCAATACTGCCAGCCAACTCTAACTTTGTTTTCTCACCGAGGGTGACAGACACTACTCCCTCCAGCACAAACCTTCACCTCCTAGCAATTGGTCAACTTTACCTGTGATTCAGATCTCCTTCAGTCCTCTCACACTTACATTGCCTTCCAAGAGCACATTTTATGTCAATAAACTTCTTGGACTGTGCACCGCCTTTGCTTGCGATGATTACTTGGAGTCAGGTTTCCAGATATTGGGGAACAGAGTCACAAAATCGTATGGAATCACTTATGACATCCAGGGCAAACAATTTCGGTTTCGTAGCGGGGAGTGCTAGCTGATAATTCTCTTATATACTCCACACATATTGCTTGCTACAGGTACGTATGTGTACTCTTCTACTCTAGTATATAGAAACCCACACTTAGAATTTTTGGGAAATATTTTGAAATAAAGAATTGTGAAATAAACCTAGCCTTCCTATGAAGCTTGCATAATCACATTTCTCATGACCTGCAAGTACGAAAGTACTCACTCTGTACTTGCTATTGTTTTTCTCCTCCCTCTAGTTCAAACTATCCTATTCCTGTATTTTTCCTATTCCTACGTTTTTCCAATCTTGCGTTCCGAAGGAGTCCTAAGGGCTGAAAACACACATAATAATAGGACTAAAATTGCATCTAATCGTAGCGTTAGCAGTTGGCACTAGTGATGTAGTATGTGGGTTGACAAAATGACAATGTCATGGGCATTGGGCCAGAATCGTAGGCCCAAAAGGGATATATATATATATATATATATATATATATATATATATGTGTGTGTGTGTGTGTGTGTGTGTGTGTGTGTGTGTGTGTGTGTGTGTGTGTGTGTATGTATATTCCTTACTACTCCGAAAGGTGAACTATATTCCCTCGCCCTCGCCCGTACTGTAGAGACTCAAAGTCTGCTATGACAGGATTAGATTGGGTATTACATAGGTTGGTTGGATATAGTCACTTAGGATAGGATTAGATTGGGTAGTCCATCTATATAAGGAGGCCTAAGGTAGGCATTAGATTGAGTAATTCTCTGTCCCTGCCTCACGACTCCGAAAGGGGAACTATATCCCCTCGCCCTCGCCCTCACAATATTACATAGCTTAGTTGGATAGAGAGTTTTATGATAGGATTAGATTGGGTATTAGACTGGGTAGTTCAGTTGGATAGAGTCAGTTAGGATAGGATTAGATTGGGTAGTCCTCCATCTCTATAAGTGTAACGCCCTGAAAATCACCTTAATTAAAAATTATCGCGGGTAAATGGAAATACAAGAATACACTAGAAAATCTTTGTTTGAGAAAAGAGTTTGAATAAAATTTTGAAATTTCCAATATTAAAAATCCCAAGTTAAAAATTTTAAATAAATGCTTGGACGCTTTTATATTCTTGGGGTTTTGTCGGAGTATTTTAAGCGTTTGAGTATTTACAATAATAAATTCTTTGTGTTTCGTGGTGGCATTTACTTCTGGTAAATTCCCCGTGATTTAATAAACTCTCTGAAATTTTCTTGGATTTTTCAGAGCTATAGAATTAATTTTAATGCTATAAAGATCACTAAAGTAATTAAATAAATATAAATAAATTCATTTTTTTCTTTCTCCTGTTCGGGTCGTTTCTAATTCAATCCTTTGAAGTCTCCCCGTTCATCGTGAACTCTGACTCTCTTCTCCTCTAGGGTTTTGTGTCGTTCCCAGAACCCTAAAGTCACCTCGAAAAACTAAATTCGGAATTTCCGGATTTATTCATTTTGGAATCCTAGAACTCTTTTAGACTCCTAATTCGAGATTCTTTGTATTCGAAATATCTATACGTCCCTTTGAGATAAATCCCAGATATTCCCTTAAACTCCTTTTCTATCAAAATGAATCCAAATCCCCAATCGTCTGAGATTTCTCCAAATTCCAGTCCTAATAAAACACCCTTGTCAATTCTCTAATCCCAAAATATTTTATTCAGAATATTCCATTTTCCAGTTCCCGGGAAAATATTCTATTTTCCCGCATCCCCAAGATATTCATCTATTTTGGACATATAAATATTTCCCAGAAAATCCCCTCTCTGTTCCTTTCTTTTTCCCCCATCTTTTCTTTTATTTTCCTTTTATCTCTCTCTCTTGTTCATCTTTCTTCTCTCGTTTTCTCTCTCTCTCCAGGCAAAATCCCCTAAGTTTCAAATCCGACAGACTCAGATTTATTCATTTCCCTTTTATCGAATATTCATCTCTTTCCCCCTTTGATTTTATCGAATAACATCCAAATCCTCAAAATTCTGTATATTTCTACAAATCTTCAATTCAGAAATATACCTCGAATTTATAAATTCCAATTTTCCAAATTTGAAATTTTATCAGAAAACCCCTCTCCTTTCTCCTTTTTCCCCTTTCCTCTTTTCTTCCTTCTTCTGTTCTTCTCCCTCGCTCGTGCCCGCGCCCTCGCCGTGCCCGTGCCCGTGCCCTCTCCCTTGCCTGTGCCCGTGCCCTCTCCCTTGCCGTGCCCGTGCCCGCGCGCCCTCTCCTCGTCCCGGCCTGCGCCCCGGCGCCGCGCCTCCCCTCGGCCTGCGCCCGACCTCGGCCCAAGCCAGCCGCCGGTCCAGCCCAGCGCCACCCCCTACGCCTCCGCCCTGCAACCGCCGCCACCGAATCCGCCGTGTCGCCGCTCCCGTGCCGCCACCGGAGCTAAGCCCCATATATATAGCCGCCGCCTGCCCCCTGTGCCCTAGCCAGCTCTGCTCCTCTCCACGCCGCCAGGCCGCCGCCGCCACCCCGTCGCGCCGCCCTGCTGTCTCCATCTACCGCCGCCCAGCGCCGCTCTCTCCCGTGTGCCGCTGGTTCGGAAGCCACCACCGTCCTCCGCATCTACCGCCGCCAGCCCGCCCTCGTGCCGCGCCGCCGTCAACACCTGCCGCCGCGCCGGCGTCCTGCACTGCCTCAGCCGCCGCCCTGCCGGCTGTCTCTGCCTAGCCGCCGGTGAGCATCCTCATATCCGCTTCCTCCCTCCTCTGCCTGCTGTCGCCGTGGTCGTCGTCATCCCCATCTGCCGTGCGTTGCCGGTGAGCCTCTGCCCCGTCGCCTCCATCTTCTCTGCCAGGCGCCGTGCTATTCCCCGCTCGGCCTCGTCGTCGCCGGCATCTACCTGTCCGCCGGAGCCGCCTCCCTCCTCCTCTGCCTGTTGATGCGTCACCGTCGCACCGAAGCCGCCTCGCGTCGCTCCTGCGAGAACGCCGCCACACTGCATCTAGCTACCGCCTCTCTTCCTCATCTCCCTCCGCTCTGGTGCCCCTCGGCGTCCGCTGCCGTCCGTCGTCCCGACGCCAATACGCCGCCCCGATGTCATCGCCTCCCCCGGCCTTTGCCGCTGCCGGTCCAGAAGCACCATCGCCAACGTGTTCTGCTCCCGTCGCCGCCGTCTGTCATCTATCCCCACCGGCATCGCCGTCTCTGCGCCCCGGTCCGTCGCCGGTGAGCACCTTCGCACCTGACGCCGTAGCCGCCGCCATCCTTCCTTGCTCGGCGTCGTCGCCCAAGGCCAGACCAACGAAGCTCCCTCCTCTCCGCCAGGCGTTGCGCCGGTCTTCGTTGCCCTCCACCGGTAGCCCTTCTCCTACGTATGATAGATGGGGCCTGCGTATATCCCCAACTCCATATCAGCCCTCCACTTCCGGAGGTCAAATCTGAGCGGCTCGATCCCCATTGAAACCGTCAGGTCCATCCTGAGCCATCCAATCCTCTAGATCTAACCTAAGCCATTAAGTTCCCTTGATTACTCCAAACAATCTCATTCATCTGTTTTCCTTGAGATTAATCCGAGTCATCGGATTTCATTAACTCAATTCGAATGCCACCTCAGCCCTAACAGCCATCTCATCGCCACGTGTCGTCAAGCCATCAGTCCTCCACAGCCATTTGCTCTTCAGTCCCATGGACGTAGTCCATCCCAAACCTAGTCTATGACAGTGGGTCCTATCTCAATTTTCTATACAAAAGTAATTCCTTTAATTATCAATTTCCGAGAGAATATTCTTGAGAATATTCTTTTCTAATTCATTTTGGATTTATTCTGAAATCAATTTCCAAAAGTCGTATCTTTTCCGTTGAAAGTCCGAATCGACCCGTTCTTCTTTCTAAATGCATATAAAATCATAATTTACTTGTTTATGTATTTTATGTATTGTTTATTTGGAGTTTCTTAGGGTTTTTTATTGTTTTGCGTGTAGTCGCGTATATCGTTGATTCGGAAGACTGCGGAGTCTACGGAAGAGTTCGGAAGAGCTATTGAAGACGTTTTGCGATTGCAAGGCAAGTCACACGACAATCTCCTTGAGCATGTTGATCCCATGTTGCGAAATCTATTTTATTTTAAAGTTATTGCATAAAGTGTTTTGGAATATCATTATTCCGGGTAATTATTTAATAGCCCATATTCCTTGACTATTATGGCCATTTTGTGATTGATGCCTTTACCTTGATACCCTGGGTAAATAATACTGACTAGCTAGATGACTGTCGGCGAAATGGGACTGGGGTCCCCCTGTCCCCGGGGACGCGAGGGTCTTCGGCCACGGAAAATACTCCGGAATCCACATTTTGCGCAAGAGGAGACCGGCTACGGCCGCTCCCCCGCCAAGTATCAGGGGCCCGGGCACTGGCCGGGCCCGGACGAGCATCCCCCAGTCCCGGGCGTCGGTCGCCCCAGACCCGGGTGCCGATTCCCGACTGGGCTGCTCCCGGGTGCCGACTGCTCCCGAGGGCCGATGCCCGGCCACGGGGCCGACTGCCGACTGCCCCGGAGCCGACCGTCGACTGCCCCGGAACCGATGCCGACTCCCCCGGTGCCGACTGCCCCCGATCGCCTCGGCCCCGAGTGCGGCCCCGAGAGCCGATCGCCTCGGCTTGCCGGTCCGATCTACCCGAAGAACTCTAGCGGACCAACTCTCCAATTACCCACATTAACGAATGAGGCGACGGGACACGCCTGTCGCCCGCTCCTGTACAGTCAGAATCTTTTTGACTACGGAGGCTCCTTTCACTGTGCGATTGCTGTTCACAGTCAGGGCTTTTTGACTTGGAGGCATGCGCCATCACGTCTCCCCGCTCCATCACATCCTCACGACTCTACCGCCCGCTGCATACCTGCCCCGGCGTGGGCACGGCTGGCGGGGAGGTGAGCGACGGGACATTCCTCCAACTCCGGCATGGGCGTTGTAGGCAGACAGGGGCGACGAGACGCTCCTCCAACTCCGGCGTGGGTGTCGCAGGCGGAGGGGCGCACAGGAGACCTCACCGGAAAATATCTCCTTCCGCGTATCGGCACTGTGGACTCCCCTCGCCTATAAAGGAGGATCCATGCCGTAGATGAAGGAGGGCAGCTGAAGCTCCGGCCTTAGACAACAGAGATCTCCTCCTCCTTCCTCGAGTCCGGTCGCTGGTAGAACGACCGACGCCACCTCCGGGTTCCCGGTGAGCTTCCGAGCTCCCAGGGTCCTCCTTGTAAACTCCGCTCCACATTCATCTCTCTCTCTCTCTCATAGTCCAAAACAAAGGAGTAGGGTATTACGCTCCGGCGGCCCGAACCTGTATAAATCCCCCCGTCTCTCCCGCGTGGTCACAATAGATCGGACGGTCCGGAACCGATTCGGACGGTCCGGACCTTTCTGTCTCCAGCTCGGGCCCCTCTGTTTCTGTCCCGAGCGCTGATTCATCTTCTTCCACCCGAAGTCGGCTTCGCCTGAGAACTACTCCCTGGCCGAATCTAAAAAGGGGGATCTCCCGATTTCCCGCCGTCGAGGCTTCGTCCTCCGACAGCTGGCGCGCCAGGTAGGGGGAGTTTCCTTTTCAGGTGATACGCCGGCGCCTTCGGCACCAACACTCTCCATGGCAGGGGGGCACCGACCGCGGGACTCGGACGAGGAGTCCGGCGGTTTCACCCCGCCGGACAATGTTAGCCCTGTGACAAGTCCGCCTCGTCCCCCTTCATCTTCCCGAGGGCACGCGGCCCGTACCCGACGGACCAGGCGTACCCCGCAGCGGCCAGGTCCCGCAGCCTCGGCCCCTTCCATCGCAGAGGGGGCCGGCAGGTGCCCCGTCGGGTCTGCCGCGGCTTCGTCCATGAGGCGCGAACAGGCGCGCCGCACCACGGCGCGCCGCACCACAACGCGCCGTGAACTCGACTTCCAGACAGCGACGCCGCAAGGAGCCCTCCTCGCAACAGGAGCCCTCCTGCGCCACCGCCCGGTTTTTACCGGGGGCAGAGGCCGAGAGCGGCAGTGGCTGGATGAGGTCGCCAACCTGATAAGCGCGGCCCATCGCGGGGTCGCCACAGACCGCCAGGCAGGGGCCGGGAGCACCGGCCGCACGGCTTCTAGTGCGAGCCGGCCTACTGCCCCGAACCGGAACCAAGCTCGGGGCACTCCACCTCGCTTCGCGCCCGGGGCCAACAGAAGCCCTGGTGATCTCCGTACCCGGTTAAATCGGATGCGGGACCAAGAGGACGCCCGGGTCACATTGGAGCGACGGCGCGAACGGCGCACTGATGCCGCCAAGCACTCCGAGGGCCAGGCCTCCAGCTCCAACTTGCCAACGGAGACCCTTTATTCATCGCCCGAGCCCGCGCAGTATGGCGGCTCGGGCTGTTTGGCGCTCTCCCCGGGTCTCCGGCAGGTCCTTTGGCCGGCCAGGTTCCGGCCGAACTTGCCGGAGAAATACGACGGCTTCATCGACCCTGCGGAGTTCTTGCAGATCTATACCACCACCATCCGGGCGGCGGGCGGCGACGAGAGGATAATGGCGAATTATTTTCCCGTCGCCCTCAAGGCCCAGGCTCGATCTTGGATGATGAACCTCCCTGAGGGATCCATCCGCTCGTGGGAGGGTCTTTGCCACCAGTTCGTGGTAAACTTCCAGGGCACCTTCCCGCGCCCTGGCACCGAGGCGGACCTTCATGCCCTGCGTCAAAGCAGGGACGAGACGCTGAGGCGCTTTCTGCAACACTTCAGCCAGGTCCGTAATACCATCCCTCACATTGCCCCGCACGCGATCATCCACGCGTTCCGCTCGGGCGTACGCGACCAGCACATGCTCGAGAAGTTGGGCACCCACGACGTCCAAACCACGGCCGAGCTGTTCGGCCTCGCCGATCGTTGCGCCCGCAAGGAGGAGGCCCGGACGTGGAACAAACCGCGCCCCGAGACTCCCGGCCAGGGTCCCAGTGAGGGCCCCGAGTCCTCACGTTCCGCGTCACGCCGGGACAGGAGGAAGCGCCAGAAGGAGGCGGACGGGAACTTCGCCTTGGCGGCGACGGGCGGCCCCCAGCGCGACATGACCCGCGGGGACGACAACGGCGGCAAGCGGCCAAAAGGCCGCGCGAGTGCCGCCCCCACCGGCGGCGGCCCGGAAGTGGTGCTCCGTCCACGAGACGGACCATCACGACCTCATGGAGTGCCGCGCCGTCCAGAACCTGGCGGAGCGCACCAAGAAAATCCAGCAGGAGCGGCGGCAGGCCAAACCCGCTCCCGATGCGGAACAGCCTCTCGAGTTCCAAGAACCCGAGCATATCGTCGCCACCCTCGACGGCGGGGCGCACGCTCATTCCTCGCGCCGTGGCTTCAAGGCCATGAGGCGCGAGCTGTTGGCCGCCACCCCGGGCCCAGCGACGTCCCGCAAGCTGAAGTGGTCGGGCACCCCGATCACCTTCGGCCCTGCCAACCACCCGGCCCGGGTACCCGGGGAAGGGCAGCTCGCCCTGACTGTCTCCCCCACCATATGTAACGTTAAGGTGGGTCGCGTCCTCGTCGACGGGGGTGTCGCCCTCAACATCCTTTCCCCCGGAGTCTTTGAGAAGCTCAAGGCCCCGGGGACAAAGCTCGTGCCCTCGTTGCCCATTATTGGGATTACGAAGGGCCTGACTTGGCCTCTTGGCCAGGTCTCGTTGCCCGTCACCTTCGGTGACCGCGACAACTTCCGCACCGAGCGCGTCATCTTCGACGTCGCCGAGTGCAATCTCCCGTACAACGCGGTGCTTGGGCGCCCCGCGTTGGTAAGGTTCATGGCGGTTACGCACTACGCGTACCTAGCGATGAAGCTCCCGGGCCCCTCGGGCCCGATAACTGTCCTCGGGGACGTGAAGGCCGCCCTCTCGTGCGCGGAGCAGCGCGCGGCCGACATCACCCCCACAGCTCCCGACGCGGCGGGCGGCGCGGGACCCTCGCTATCCCGTGCCCCCAAGGCGTGCACCGTCGCCAGCGACGTGGAGCCGATCAAGGAAGTCGCCCTCGGCGACGACCCGTCCCGGACCGTCAGGATTGGCGGATCGCTGGACGAGAAATAGGAAAGCGCGCTCGTCGCCTTCCTTCGGGCAAATTCCGACGTCTTTGCCTGGCAACCGTCGGACATGCCCGGGGTCCCCAGTGAGGTGATAGAGCACCGCTTGGCCGTCCGCGCGGACTCACGCCCGGTGCGGCAGAAGGCACGACGACAGGCCCCCGAGCGCCAAGCCTTCATCCGCGAGGAGATCAATAAGCTTCTTGCGGCCGGCTTCGTCCGCGAGGTCATCCACCCGGAGTGGCTGGCTAACCCAGTCGTCGTCCCCAAGTCTAACGGGAAGCTGCGTATGTGCGTAGACTACACCGACCTCAACAAGGCTTGCCCAAAGGATCCATTCCCTCTGCCACGCATAGATCAGATAGTCGACTCCACCGCGGGGTGCGACCTTTTGTGTTTCCTTGATGCTTATGCAGGATATCATCAAATCCGCATGGCAGAGGAGGATGAGGAAAAAACTTCTTTCATTACCCCCCAGGGGGCTTATTGTTATGTGTGCATGCCTTTTGGGTTGAAGAATGCTTGTTCTACTTTCCAACGCGCCGTCCGGGTAACCTTTGAACCACAGCTAGGCCGCAACATGGAGGCCTACGTCGACGATTTGGTGCTGAAGTCACGCGATCGCGCCACCCTGCTCCACGACCTGGCCGAGACGTTCAGCAACCTTCGATGCACGAGGATGAAGCTGAACCCGGACAAGTGCGTCTTCGGGGTCCCGGCCGGCAAGCTCCTCGGGTTCCTTGTGTCCAGCCGCGGCATTGAAGCGAACCCGGAGAAGATAGCCGCCATCGACCGTATGCGTCTCCCGACCAGGCTTCGGGAGGCCCAAAGGTTGACCGGGTGCGTGGCCGCACTCGGTCGCTTCATATCCAGGCTAGGGGAGCGCGCACTCCTCTATTCAAGCTTCTCAAGAGCACCGGGCGGTTCGCGTGGACGGAGGAGGCCAATCAAGCCCTCGACAAGCTCAAGAGGTATTTAACTACGCCCCCTGTCCTTGTGGCGCCGGCGCCAGGCGAGCCCTTGTTGCTCTACATCGCGGCAACCCCGCAAGTGGTGAGCGCGGCGCTCGTCGTCGAGCGCCCCTTACCCACCGGCACGCGACTGCCGGAACAGCGCCGCTCCGGCGAGAGCGGGCCTGGGGAAACCGCCTCAGTACATTCCACACTCCACCCGGGGCCCCCGGGTCCCGGGCCCATGTGTGCTCCTGCTGGCGAGAATTCGCTCCCTCCCGAAGGTGCCGGGCCCGAGCCCCCGGCCCTTATCAGGCCGGGATCCGGGAGCACACAGCAGAGGCCGGTGTACTTCGTCAGCGAAGTGCTCCGCGACGCCAAGTCACGCTATCCCCAGGCGCAAAAGATGCTCTACGCCGTTCTCGTCGCGTCCAGGAAGCTCCGCCACTACTTCCAGGCGCACAAGGTATCGGTCGTCACCTCCTTTCCCCTCGGGCAAATACTGCATACCGGGAGGGGACAGGCCGCGTGGCCAAGTGGGGCGGTCGAGCTCGCTGAGTTCGACCTCCACTTCCAGGCGCGCCAAGCCAACAAGAGCCAGTCTTGGCGGACTTCCTCGCGGAATGGACGCCGGCCCGAGCCGGATCCGTCTTCGACGACGCATCCCCGGTCCCCGAGCCGGCCCCGAGCTGCACTCTACTGGACAATGAACTTCGACGGCTCCTGCGCCGGCAGGCCTCCGCCCCAGCGCCGGGGCCGGAGTCGCCCTCGTATCGCCCGCCGGGGATGAGTTCCGCTTCGTCGTCCACCTCAATTTCGGAGCCACCAACAACATGGCCGAGTACGAGGGCCTTCTCGCCGGCCTCCGGGCCGCGATCGCCCTCGGGGTGCGCCGGTTGTGCGCGCAAGGCGACTCCGAGCTCGTCATCAACCAGGTGTCCGGGGAGTACCAGACATTGGATCCCCAATTGGCCGCGTATGTGGACGAAGTGGCGGAAACTCGAGCGCCATTTCGACGACCTCAGGCTTTCGCCACGTCCTCGCTGTCACAACCTCGCCGCCGACGAGCTCTCAAGACTGGCATCCTCGCGGGCGCCGGTCGCCTCGGGGGTCTTCCAGGAAGCCTCGAGGCTCCCTCGGTGCACGCTCCCCGGGATCTCGGGGCCGCCCCCGAGCCGGAGCCAAACCAGACACGCGCTCCCGGTCCCAGGATTTGATCCTCGGCGGCCGTACCTGCGCGCCTTCCTGGATGGATGAGATCCGGGCATATCTTCCTTCGAGCGCATCTCCCAGAAGACGACGCGGAAGCAGAAAGGATCGCCCGCTTGTCTAAACGCTACGTCATGGTAGAAGGGACCTCTACCGACGCGGCGCCCAACGGTGTCTGCTCAAGTGCATTCCGCGTGAACCGGCGCCAAGATCCTCACCGACATCACGAAGGAGAAAGGGGGGGGGGGGGGGGGGGGGGGGGGGGGGGGGGGGGGGGGGGGGGGGTGTGGCATCACGCCGCATTTCGATCCCTGGTCGGTAAGGCTTTCCGGCAAGATTTTATTGGCCCACGGCTTTGCAGGACGCCTTCGACCTTGTCCGGCGCTGCCGCGCCTACCAATTTCATGCTAAACAACGTCACCAGCCGGCACAAGCCCTCCAGTGATCCCCCTGTCCTGGCCCTTCGCGGTTTGGGGGACGTGGGGCGATATCCTCGGCCCCTTTCCCCGTGCAGCCGGGGGTTATCAACATCTATATGTCGCCATCGACAAGTTCACCAAGTGGCCGGAGGCATTCCCCGTGATCAATATCGACAAGCTTCGGCGCTCAAGTTCATCCGGAGGATCACCAGCCGCTTCGGAATCCCTAACCGCATCATCAACCGACAACGGCACGCAGTTCACGAGCGAGCTCTTCGGCGGGTACTGCTCCGACGTCGGCATCAAGCTCTGCTTCGCCTCCCCTGCCCATCCGGCTAGCAATGGGCAGGCCGAGTGGGCGAATGCCGAGATCCTGCGGGGCCTCAAGACGCAGATCCTACTGTAACGACCCGTTTTCTTTTCTTTTTCCCGCTAGTCTTTGGTTTCCCGAGCTCCCCTCCTATCCTGTCAGCTGTGCCCCAGTTTTCCTCCCTGGCCAGCCGACTACCTTCTCCCTTGAGCCGAGTAGAGTTGCTAGCTCAGTCCTTGTACCTGCCTTCTCCTTGTCTTACTCGGACCCCTTTGCTGCGAGTGAGCACTGTGGATGTGGCGACTACCTGTTGGACCTGTTGCTTTTTGTCCCCGAGTTTGCACTCACTACGTTGGATGCCGACTACCGAAGTGGAAAAGAACCAGTCTTCCAGCCTGTCCGCGCACCGCTTGGACGCGATGGACAATAACCTGCTGCATCGCTTGGACCATGGTCAGGCCCCGAAGCCCGGTAGTGAGATTTCTCCAACTACCCAGC
>RYFJ01004417.1:0-41540 GCA_003991445.1 Oryza meyeriana var. granulata
CATAACCTACCATCGGGACGCCCTTTGGGGGTTAAGTTTTACCTCTACTCTCAGCTGAGCGTGACCAAACCATTGTCTTTCGCAACTGGGATACGTGCTCCTCAGATCGTTTACACCTGTTGTCATTTGGCTGAGCTGCGGCAGCTCAGTTGGCCAGATCGCTCACTGGAGCGCCTCATTGAGGCCTATATTCCGCAGGCCACTTCCCCGCATCGAGCGATGGTGGGAGATGTTTGCTGCACCTCCCCTGCTCGGACCTATCTGCTGCTACCCATGCTCCCGCAACCTGGCCAACACCCGTTGCCCGGAGCCGATGTAAGATTAGCGTGCCTGCAAACCCGTGCCCCCTCACCCTCCAACTCGCGCTAACTGACAGGGAGTATCGTGGCTCTTCCAAGCCGCGTTCAATCTGAAAGCTCCGACAGTCAGCGAGGAGTCATCCCTGCTCCCACATGGAGGTCTGCTGCAGCTGAGGGAGATTATGAGTCAACGTGTACCCACTTCCCAAAGATGTGACATGCAAAGAGCTATACCGGGTGTGGTCTGCCACAGTTGTATCTCACTAGTAAATTTTGTACGTGCAATAGTTCTTTTGTTTCCGCTAGCGTGGGTGGCCGTGATGTTGGATATTGATGTAAGACTGATGGGTGTGCTGTTAAGCATGCGTGACCTCAGCCTATGGGCTTGTTGTGTGCATCGACTAAGGCTGTGTCCATGTTTACTGTCATGACTTAGTTGTTCAATGCTTAATGATCTATTGGACTTCAGTTACATTATTTGAATCTTTTTCTCTGTTCCTGGCTGTGTAGATTTCTCCTCAACATTAGTACACTAGATTTGCATCCTTGCAGTAGTAATCGGGAGATTGTTGTACAGGATGAACTGCACACGGACCCGTTTCGCAGCTCGAGTGCTCAAAAAAGTTCCTTGAAACCACAGCCCCATGTCAAACCCCAGCAGCAACAGGTGGCCAACGCAGCATACCCGGCACCTGCCGTGGGCAGCAAACCCGGTCCTACCTTGGCCGAGGTGCTCAATGTTGGCGGAGCAAAACCGATGCACAAACTCAATTGCTTGAGGTATTGAAGAACAACCGCTGCGCATGTGCAGCGCACAAGCTTCTGAAGGCACAAGACTGGGCAACAATCAACCATCCAATGTTTGTTTTCACCGCACAAGCCACCGTTTTTTGCCGTTCGGAGATCCATGACGCCGAGCGGCTGGTGCCAGTTCAGCAAAACCGACTTGCGTTCACTCACGCATGTGAAAGGTTGCATTTCACGACAACTCCCGGCCGCTCAGTGATTGTGGGACAATTCGTCAAGCACATGAAAGGCATGTGTAACGTAATAGTTTAACGAGTAGATTCTCGAAAGCACCATCCACTGTATCATAAGATCAAGAGAAGGATTTGAACCCTGAGCAGCACATTCCTGGCGAAGTACTCCACCGCTCAACCACCTTGCCGCCTATCAGCTGCCACCTACCAAATGAAGAGACCAAAGATGGGAAGTTCCGAAGGACTAGATGAGGGAAGCAGCTGGCGTTTTGACATTTACTTCCCGACTTTCCCACTTTTGGTGAACCAAGCATTGGATGGACACAGCCCATGCGTAGTGGAGTTCCCGCAAAGTAAAGTGGGCGCACGCAAGCCGCAGGAGGCAGCTCCTCGCAGCCGCGGTTATGGCGTCCCGCCACGTTCGGCCGCCAGCGCCACCACGCAAGGTATCACACACTTCAGCAAGCCACGCCACCAGCCCTGTGTCCTAGCCGCCCCTCGCCCGGATGCACAACAAGCTACGACTTCAGCCGGACTGCTACAATTTGAGAGTACGTGCATTACTCCAATCGCCCCAAGAAGGTACCGTCCAGTTCAGCTCGGCCTCCCGTGTTCCAGGCGACCAGCATCGCGTGGAAGAGCCGTGGGCACAACCAGCCGCAACCAGCCCCCACCTGCTCAGAACCTGGGAGGCAGGTTAAATCATGTGACCGCCAGAAGCTCAGGATGCGCCTGATTGGGCTTGGTATGTTTTCGCTGACTCAACCCTGAATGTATTTAGTTATTCTGGAGCTTCACATTCTTTCATCTCAAGACTTTTCTGCAAATCATCAAATGAAAAGTTGAACCCTATTAACCCAATGAGAGTACAATCCCCTGTTCAAGTTGACAACAAAAATAGTCTTCACCGAGTCGGCATGTTATCAATGTAACGTTTTTGGCAAATCTATGTGCTTGACACAAGTTTAATGTGAATTGGATGGAATGGCTCTACAAGCACAGGTATCAACTGTGAGAATCATCCATCACACTCATCAAACACAGCCGGGGATCGGTCTAGAGTTTGTCTCTAATAGAACTTACCCTCTCAATTCTCTTTCAGAGCCTTGTTAGTAGGAAATAAGCCAGGTTCGTAGTAGTTGTGGAGACCCTCATCTTCCAGATGAGTTACCTGTTATGCCACCTGACAAGACATGTCTGATAGAGCTGCTGCCGAACAGCCCCATATCCAACGGCCCCTCCCGGATGCACCTAATGCTAAGCTGAACTAAGGCAACAACTTAGAGAGCGCTGACAAAGGGATTCATTCGGCCAAGACATCACCATGAGGATCTCCTGTCTGTTCTTTGGAAGAAGATCACACTCTCAGGAGTGGTCGAACTACGATCGTGAATGAAGGTTACCATCAAAAAATAAATACCCGCTGCCCCGTATGATGATCTTTTGATCAATGAGTGGGCACGGTATTCTCAAATTGACTTGACTAGCTACTTCCAAGCTGAAATCAGACCCGATATATCCGAAGACAGCCTTCCCACACGTTACCGTTTGTATGGTACACCGAATGTCTTTGACTAACATAATGCCCCGCAAGCCTTCATGAACTTGCATGAATAAGATTATTATGGAGTAGTACTTGGATCAGTTTGTGTAGTCTTTATGATTGACATCCTCATCTACTCAAGAATGAAGAAGAGCATGAAGCACCTACGCTAGTTTTGGATAAACTCCGAGAGCACCAGTATATGCGAAATTTAGCAATGTGAGCTTCTGGTTGGAGAGTTGGTTCCTGGCATGTCTTCCGAGGATTGAGTACCTGACCCAAGGCAGGTCCAAGAGGTTGTGAATGAATCAACCCCAGAATGTTTCTACATAAGCCGCTTTCTTGGATGGCTGGCTACTACCGCCGTCATTGAAAGTTCAAGGATTGCTAGACCAAATGACTCATGTTGAAGAGAAAAGAGTTCATGGACTAAGGAAGCGAAGAAAGCTTCCAAGAATTAAAGAAAAAGACTAACCACAGCCCCGTGTTGGTTTACCGGATGTGCAAGAGTCGATGTGTCTTAACGGCCATCGGTTAGTTCTTGGCCTGGTGTTGATGCAAGAAGGAAGTATAGCTATGCATCGCGCAATGAGCACATGAACAGAACTACCCCGCACGACTTAAGCTAGCGGCTGTTGTGCTGCCTTGAGTTTGGCGGCATACTGATCGCTAATCCGCTGTGTGAGAATATCAGTCACAGAGACCTAAACTTATATTCACACAACGGATCTGATTAAGGCAAAGAGATGGCTCGAGTTTATTCAAGGACTATGACCTAGCATAATATCACCCGGGAGAAGGCCAACGAGTGCGAGACGCGCTGAGTCGAAAAACTCACTCATGTCTCCACACTAAACAATGGACAACCTGAATTGTATCAAGGATTTCAACGCGCTCAAACCTGATGTGAGTATGGTTGTGTTGCACCTTGAGAAGCCAAAGTCGACGTGAAGACCAATTCTTGCAGCCAAGCTGAAGACAGGAAGTCCCAGCGAAATTAAGCGCACCATAGAGAAAGGGGAACCTCGAGACACATGATGAAAAATGAATTGTTAGCGCAAACTACATCCCAAGATAAAGGCAAGAAGACCTGATCTGAAAGAACCATGAAAAAAAAAAAAAAACCATTTACTCATTCATCCCTAGTACCACGTATCAAATTTAGATTTGGGGCAGCATAAGCGTGATGTTAGCTGAATACGTGCGCTCTGTGATGTGTCCTCAGTGAGTAAGGGCTGTTGAGCACCCAAGATCCAGCCGGCCTACTCCAGCATTACAAATCCGGAATGGAAATTGATGACTTGGAATGGATTTCATCACTGGTTTTGCCAGGTCCACATCGAGGCAATGATCAATTGGTTGTGTGGATCGGGTTAGACAAGTAGCACACTTATACCAGTGAAACCACTGACAAAGACCAGCTAGCTGATGTATCTCTCTCGGGTTGTTTGCCTGTACATGTGTGCCAAAACGGATGTTTCGCGACAGAGGTGCCCAGTTCATCTCACATTTTGTAAAACGGTGTTTCTGCAACACGCCAATGAACAACCTACTTTTAGCACTGCTTACACCCGACAAACTGGAGAAAACCGAATGGTGAACCAATTCTAGAGGACATGTTAGAGCGGTGTGCTGGTCCCATTGACCAAGCTGGGAATTGTCAATATGCCGATCTTTACAACAACAGCTACCAAGCAAGCCTACAAATGTCACCATTCCGGCTCTCTATGGAGAAGTGCTAAAACCTTAGCTCGTCACAAGTGTGAGAGACCTTTTTGGCCCAGCTTCGATCAATAAGTGAGAGAAAGAAGCAAATTCGGATTAGAGAAGATTGAAGAGCCCAATCAACAAAAGAGCTATGCATAACCCAAGGAACTGAGCTGAATTCAGACTAGACTTCGTATATCTCAAAGTGAGCGCTCCGGAGGAGACCAAGTTTCAAGTCAAGGAAAATTAGACACGTTACTATGACGTATAGGGTAGCTTGCAAGAGTAGAAGAGTGGCTATAGGTGACCTGCCACCCGACATTGAGTGCACATGTCTTCATGTATCACAGTAAAAATTGCCTCGAGTGACCCACTGAGTTGCCCGGTATGAAGACATCGAACTACAAAACCTCAGTAACAAAGAGCACCCTCCGAATTAGAAGAACGCTGACGACGGACAGGAACAAACACTCAAGATGTGCAAAGTACTGAGTACCACACGTGGATGAGGCAACCTGAGCGTAGACGTCTTCGAACGAGTTCCCTACATCTTCACCGACCGCTAAATCTCGGACGAGATTCATTTAAGGGGGTAGGTTTTGTAACAGCCCACTTTTAGTGTTTGTGCATAAAACGTATTTTTCCTCTGTGTCTTCTGTCATCTTCAGATGAAAAACCCCGCCTTTCCCCAATTTCTTTCGGTTGGAAGCATTCTGCCCCAACGACCATCCTCTGGGAATTCGCGTCCGAATCCTCCGGATCGACTAGAACGCCTCCCGATCGACAGCCGCCTCGACCGATCGACCTGTGCCCGCGCATCGTCCTGACCCCGACCTCGCGCCCGCCCTTGCCGCACCGGGCCCGCGTCTACTATGCCCCGCCCTCTCGCTCCAGCTCGCGCCGGCCGTCTCTCTCGCAACCCGCGCCCGCGCCCCTCGCCTGTTTCTCCTCTCGAGTCCGCCCTTCTCGGCCAGGGACTTGGCTCTCTCTCGATTCCGCCCTTTCTCGCAGCCGCGCCCCGCTCCCTCTCTCCCGAGCTTCGCGCATCGCCGCCCTCTCGCACCCGCCCTTGTATTCTCTCACGCCTGCGCCCTCTCTCTCGCAAGCCCGCTCCCAGCGCGCCCACACCTCGCATTTCCCGCCCCTCACCTGCGTCCGCGCCTTGCTCTCTCCCGAGCTAGCCGCTGCGCTCTTCTTCCGAGTCCGCCCGCCAGTCAGCTGGCTTTTTATTTTCTGCTATCTGTTATCATAGGCTTTACCAATGCAGGTATCGAATAGCTATCGGCAATCGCCGGTTGGCTTTTCACTAATCATCTGTTGCTAGGCCTATATAGGTGCTGTCGGCATCGGCTGACCGAGATCCAGATCGCGATTGATTCGGTCAAACCTGTGTTGGAGACATCCTTCAGCCGTGATCTGATACTGATCTATCGGTGCTGCCCTGTCCTCGTCTGCCAACGAGATCACGCGAGAATCTCTCCGCCGTGCGGGCTCGCCAGTGGCTTCCTCTGCGCGCCTAGACCACGGAGAGGAGGGCAGAGCCGCCTGGGACTCGCGAATACCCCCGACAGCCTCAGCATCGCCCTCCCGTCCCATCGTCTGCTGCACGCTTGCCACGCAACCATCGCGGGAAGACGTGGAGCAGAGCAGCACCCCTCCCCTCTCCTCTCCTTCCTGCCTTCCTTTAACCAAGCCTATGCCCCTCCTGCCTCCCAGCTCGCCCTCTTCTCACACACCCAATGACCGAGTGATTGCCCTTGGGTTTCGCTCGAAACGGAGCCCGCCCACGCGCCGCGAGGCACACCTGCTTTTCAGTCTGGGCTCGTGTGTTTACCTTGTCTGTGTTCAACCACTTCTTTGCCCGAGCCTCTCCGTTTTCCTCGCGAGCAGCACGGCATCACCGCAGCCCCATTTCTTTGCAACGCCGACCGGTCCGCCTGCCTTGCGCCGCTAACACGCCAATGGTATTAGCGCTGCCACTAGGAGTATCACCATCTCCCCTTCACTCTTTGAGCCATCAAGCACTGACTGCGCCATCCATCGCGAGCAACCCTTTGCCGAGACGACCACCGCCTCAACGTCGCACCCCACAGCCTGCACTCTTCGGTGAGTTCTGTTTCTGCATGTTACTTCCTTTTATTCCTGGGCCACTAGTTTCCCCACGTCCTTGGCTGGCCTGTCCTGCCTTGTTTTGTCATCACCCAAGCGTTCACACCTGGCGACATGTGTGGTGAGGCTCAATCGGAGCATGGCCCATGTAGTCGAGCCTTCAGATCTTGATGCAGACCCCTAGAGCTCCCCACCCCCTGCATCACTAGCCATTCACCTAGCATAGAGAACAGAGGTAGACAGCCGTGCATTAGCTAGCTTTTCAACAACACCTAAGGTGCGCTTTGTTTGAGTGAGTAGCAGCCACCCATCAGCCCCATGCGAGCCGGGTTGGCCCCTCTACGTCAAGTGGATTAAAACCCGAGATAGAGTAATGCTTCGTTCCTGTTTTTGCGGTTACTAACGTGCGAAATGTGTATTTCTGTGCGAAGACATCTGATTTTGGACCGAGGCGTTCGCCACTACCGAAGCCTTCCGTAAGTCATCCACTTTACATTCCAATGCCCCTAGCCCTAGAACCCTCCACCCCCAAATCCTTGATTAAAACTTCACGCCCGATGGATTTCACGTGTTAGGCCATTTTATGACGTGTAGTGTGCCGATTAATACTGCACGTTAGAATAATCACACTTTTGGAGTTTCCTTAGGTTCACAGCAAACACATGTACGTTCGTACCATTTAAAAAATCCCTGAAACCAACTCTCAATAGACCACCGTTCAAGTCGTGATAGAAAGTTTTCATCCGTTTCGCAGTTCGCGAGCGAAACGCGTTCTCATTTATTTCGATTTAGACAGAGTAGACTTCGTTTATCGTATTCCTCATACAAACTCGGATTCAACGATTCTCAATTCATCTAATCATGCACTTTGCATTATTCTACAAAAATATTCGTACTTCCTGTTTGTTAAATATTTTGCCGTTTCTTCATGCTTTCGTTTGTATTCTCGTCGAAACACACTCGTTGACCCGGTTGTGGAAAGGATCGAATATCAAGAAGTCCAGAACAAGGCAGCACCCCTTGATCAATTCTCCTCCCCTATTTCAAACTTATCTCTATATATGAACATATTTGCATGACATTTTACTTGAAAATGTGTGAGATTCCTTGCGGTAGTTAACTCTTGTTGCATATGCCCTTCCTTGTTACTGAGTATCATGAATTCCTTTCCTTATGTGCCACGAAAAGTTGGGTTCATATGTGGTTGGGAGATGTAAATAGTAGCTTAGTTTCTTTACTCAAGGCCTATTGTTACTTGATTTGGATGTTGGGAAAAAAAGAAGCATTTGCGAAATTTTTGAAATGACATGGGTTAATTCCCTGTGTCTATGGTAGGAAAACAAAACTTGAAAACATGCTTTTGGACTTGGCATGATGTAGGTTCGGTGCTTGTTGTTGTACATTGTGGTTGTCGCCGGTCACTGAGACCGATTCTATGGTGTACTAAACAGAACACAGTGCAAACACATGTGGCTCTTATGGGATTCCTAAGCTTATATATTTTGATACCTAGCAATAGGAACCGCCGGTGGTTATTAGTCATTTGTTGCCATTGGATAGGCGTTTAGTTTTTGTGTCCATAGCTCAATGTCCTGATTATTGTCAAGGTCACAATGCACATTGTATGAGCCTGGATTGGGAGCCTCCCAACTCCTAGTGATCATAAGCGCGGCATCTAGTGTCAACGTGAAGCTTTTGTCATTGCTGTGTGGACCTCCTGTGGGTAGTATGTCTGTCCTTTTAGTGTACAGTTGTTAACACTCTCGAGAGTATAAACTATTCGAATACCGTGTCCTCGTTATGACGGACTTGGGAAGTTCCTCACCGTAGTAGTTTTAATTTTTGGGAACTGTCTTTGGGAAAGATTTGGTCGCGAACGGGCAGTTCGCTTGGAATGTTGTGGAGCATGTTGCCACTTTGGCTGGCATAGGCGGAGCCATATGGTGCAAACACTTGGGTTGATGCTAATAAACTTGCTTCTTGTGTAGCTTTATTTTACAAAATTCCGTTGCAAAACCGCAAGTTTTCGCTATAATATTATATTTATGCAAATTGCAGACGAACCATTCCTGTTTATCTTCGCAATTTGGAATACCATTGCAACATATAAGTCTTGCGGAGTATGTATTGACTCACACACGCTTGTGTACTTCTTTTTTATAGAGATGGTTGAGGAAGGACCCGCATCGTTTCTATTAGCGGTTTTGAGACCGACGACGACGGTGCTTACTAGGCTTACGTTGGTGCCTGTGCGGCGAGCATACATTGCTGTTTTTTGGTGCCTCTATATCTTGTTCCGCTGTTGAATCTTTGTTAAATTTGCGTAATGGACCGTCGGCCTCTATGTTAACGCTATAAAGTCTAGACTCTTGTACGACTTATGTTGAGTACCGCTGTCGCTAACCTGTATTATTGGATATATCCAATGTTGAATGTGTGTGCTAGCAATATCTGGACTAGCCGTACACACATAGGTTCGCGGTCAACCGCGTCCGAACCTGATCGAGCGTTGTATGTTCTGCCGAAGTTCACTCGTTCGGCCCCAAGTCCTGATCATCCGACGTTGCTTTTGACGTCGCTGTTGTCGTTGGGCGCCGTAGTAACGCCCTTACGGCCTCCGTATACAGCGCGGAGCCAGCCGCTCAGGCGTCGCTTTAGGATAGATGAGACTGCCGTGGAATGTCGACGCGTTGGTCGGTATGAGGGGTATCACGTTGTGGTGCTGCTGACATGCAGAGCGGTAAGCATGGCTTTTATCCTTGCAATGGTCGAGGTGGCCTGGGATCAGCCCAAGTGAACGTGTCCAGTAGGGTGTGGGGCCACGATGTTTGTTGTGTTGTGAGAAGACGGTGTGGTCGCCGATTTTGTTTGGAGGGTTGTTGCTGAGCGGTGTCGCCAGCTGCGTAGGCGTCGTTGCGGGTGCAGGCGTCTTGCTTCTTCTCCTGTTTTCTCCGCAGTCGGCAGGCTCTCCTCTTGTTGTTCGTGTAGTCGGCGTAATCCTAGAGTAGAAGTAGAGCCTTTGATGCCATGAAATTTCTCGTGGCGGAAGAGGCTTGCCGAACTGCTGTCCGACTTAGAGTCGGAATCGACTGGAGTCGTTAGTCCACGAGAGTGTAGTCGGAATAGTTATGGGGATGAGTGATACTCCGACTCCTGGATCCGATCTCGAGCGGGGCTCGGGGCGTATCCGCAGTCGAACTCCAGGGGATCGGGTTTGCCGCGGGGATGTAGATTGTAGATATCCGCGGCGTCGCTGAGTCCGAACGGGGAAATTGACGATCTCTTCCTTTTTGGCTGATCTTGGCCGTCTCAAACCGAACTCCGAGTCGAAACACCGAAAGAAAGAGTTGTCCTGGACTCGGCATGTCGGAGATTTGCCGCAGCATATCGTGAAAGATGCAGATCGTGTAGCACGACTGGCGCGGAGTCGGCCGGTTCCCTGCAGATGTATTGAGTCCGAGTGGCAAGGTGAGATTGCCGATCTGGTGGCGACGAAGTCGAGGCTTCCGAATGCAATTGTATTCCGGGGAAGAGTTTGCCGCCATCAACTCCGGTTGCTGGATTCCATCGAGCTTGTAGATGTAGATCGCGCCGAAGCCCCTACCTGGCAGCCACGTCGATGTTTTATACACCGCAATAAATATATGGGGCTGTTGGCGGATGAATCTGGTGGATTGCAAAGGAACACAGAAGATTTTATACTGGTTAGCCCTCAATGCGAGGTATACCTAGTAGTTGTGGTGTTATTCTTTGAGGATTTGTGGTGGTGAATTCTGGTGAACCACTCTGCGCCTCATCGGGCGCCTGCTCCCCTTAATACTGGGGGACAGGGTTACAAGGTAGGAGTCCATCGGATTACGACTAGGAGATCTCCCTTAGAGATATAACGCACCCGACTAGGAACTGTATATCCTTTCTATACAGGCGAAGGTCTGCGATCTAGCTATATCTCTATTACTCAAGGCTAGGCCATCCTCTATCTGAGTGGCCCAGATGCTTGTCATGAGGTACCGGGCCCCCCCCTGGCACCCACAAAGCTGACTGGAGAAGGCCAAAGCCAAGTGGGAGGCCGATTAATGAAAGTAAGTCTCCACTTCAAAATGATCTTAACCAATCCATTAATACTTTCCGTCTGCTATTTGCCTAACAACGTTTACTTGTCGGTGAACCCGGGAAGCTGCTAGAGCCAATGCCAAATCAATTTCAGACTTTAGCAAAGGAGATAAAGGTCATCAAGGATCCACGAGAGATCCTTTCCGAGTCCATGAAAGGGCTCTTCATGTGATGATCCTCGTTATGTGGGAACCAGCTCCACATTGTGTCTTAGGTGCAGGAACGCCTTAACGAAGCCCGAGTATGCTGAAGAGGTAGTCTCGGATGAGCGTACTGTTGTCGGCGTGGCCAAACCCTGGCATGACCAAGTCATCTACCCTAGGGCAGACATTGAAGCCATCGGAGAGGGATTCACCGAGGAGACGATACTGAAGAGGGCTGGAGCTGATAGCCAAGGCGAGGCCCGACTGCAGGGTGATCCTCGAGACCTGGGTATGTTAAGAACAGATCCATCATGCAGTCGGCTGCATATAGAATTTTATGTGAAGACATGTGTAATATATGTGCAATGCCGCAAGCTCTAAATTATTGCTCAGTTGTCATTAACTTTACCCGACTATATAGTCTGTGCTGAGTTGGTCTATAGAAATTAATAAAACGTTTACCGTAGGAAGCTGTTCTCTAGGGCAAAATACAAGTCGTTGCAAACTTCATAACTTAAGAAAATAGGCTTGTATATTATGACAAGCACATATAAATACTGGGCCCCAGACTCACTACTCGGTTGAGACAAGTGGATAGTGAGTCAGAGAAAATCTATACACATGGAAAGTATAAGATCAGTGTATAGAAAGGATTAGCTGTTGTAATATTCATGAGTTGCTGATAGGGCACGTCTTCGGTCTTTATCGGCTTACGCCTAGCCGCGTGACTGGCTATAATGAAGCCCTTCCATATTGGGGATAGTTTATGCCTGTCTTTGGTGGTTTGTATTCTTCTCAAGACAAGATCTCCGACCAAAAAGGCACGGCCACAGACATTGCGATTGTGGTAGCGATGCAGGCCTTGAAGAAACCTTGCCGACTGGATTATTGCGATGTCTCTTGCTTCTTCCAACTGATCTAGTTCGACCAATCGGATATTGTTTGAGGTGTCTTGTGAGTAAGCCCAAACTCACGGAGAGCCAAACACTAACTCGGTTGGTAGCATAGCCTCGATACCGTAGACCAGAAAGAAAGGGGATTGCCCTGTTGCCCGACTAACCGTGGTTCTGAGAGACCAGAGAATAGATGGGAGCCCTTGTACCCACCAGCTCGCGTATGGTTGTAGTCGGTCGAATATCCTGGCCTTGATACCTTGTAAGACCATACCATTGGCACGTTCAACCTGCCCATTGCTCTGCGGGTGTGCCACAGACGCATAGTAGATCTTGATGCCAAAGTTGTCACAGAAATCTTGAAACACGCCACCCATGAACTGAGTATTGTTGTCCGTGATGATGCAGTTAGGGACCCCGAATTGGTATAATATACTCATGATGAAGTCCTTTGCTTGTGCCGCTGTTATGGTAGCAACGGGTTTTGCCTCGATCCACTTCGTGAATTTATCCACTGCGACAAACAAGTGTGTGAACCCGCCTGGCGCTTTCTTGAAAGGCCCGACCATGTCAAGCCCCCATACTGCAAAGGGTCAAGAGATTGGGATTGTTTGGAGTTCTTGGGCTGGGAGATTGGTTTGTCTTGCGTAGAACTAGCAACCCTCGCATGTGTGAACAATGTCTTTGGCATCTGTTACTCCTATTGGCTAGAAAAATCCCTGCCGGTAAGCCTTTCCGACTAATGTCCTGGATGCGGCATGGTTGCCACATATGCCCGAGTGGATTGATTGCAGAATCTGCTTGCCCTCCTCAGTGGTGACACAGCGCATGAGGACACCGGATGCACTTCTTCAGTACAGGTCTTCTCCAATGACTAGGAAATTCTTGCTTCGACATTTAATTTGTTCGGCTTGACTACGATCTTCTGGGAGTTCATTGTCTAGGGGGAATTTGAGAAGAGGAGTCCGCCAGTCTTGACATATGTTTATTACTTCGTCTGTCGCCGGGGTAGGTTCGCCTCCCGACTACTCTGGCACTGGTTTCTTCTTGACTGATGGCTCCATAAGTTGCTCAACAAAGATCCCTGTCGGGACCGCTTCTCACTTGGATCCCATGTTTGCCAATTCATCTGCAGCATCATTCTATTGTCGTAGGACATGTTTTATCTCTAGCCCGTCGAACTTGTTTTCTAACTTCCGGACCTCTTGACAATACACCGCCATTGTGTCGTCGAGACATGTCTAGTCTTTCATGACTTGGTTTACCATTAGTTGAGAAAATCCTCGCACAACCAGTCGGCTGATGCCGAGTGATATAGCAATGTGGAGCCCGTGGATAAGTGCCTCGTACTCGGCGACGTTGTGGGAAGCCGAGAAGTGGATCTGGAGAATGTACTTGAGTTTTTCACCGGTACGGGATGTATAGTACTGTCGAAGTACATTGTCCAGTACTCTAGCTTCGCTGTTGATGTAGGCATTTGAACTTCTGTCCACTTGGCCACAAAGTTGGCTAGAGCTTATGATTTGATAACTGTCCGTGGCTGAAAGGTGATGTTGAACGCCATCAACTCGAGCACCCATTTAGCGATTCGGCCGGTGGCCTCGTGTTATGTAGGACATCCCCGAGTGGATACGATGTGACCACCGTGACTTGATGTGCTTGGAAATAGTGCACCAGCTTCTGGACAGTGATGAGTAGGCCATAGAGCAGCTTCTGGACCTGTGGATATCTCATCTTCGAGTCAGCAAGGACCTCGTTGACAAAGTAGACTGGCTGTTGAACTTTTTGGATGTGACCCGGTTCGGATCGCTCGACCACCAACACCGTGTTGACTACCTGAGTGGTTGCCGCTAGATATGGCATTAGCGGTTCTTGGGGCATGGGTGACGCCAACACGGGTGGTGATGTGAGAAATATCTTGAAGTCTTCGAAGGCTTGCTGGGCTTCGGGAGTCAATTGGAAATTGTCTACTTTCTTCAATAGCTTGAAAAAGGGCATGCCCCGTTCGCCTAGTTGGGAAATAAACTGGCTGAGTGCCGCCATGCAGCCTGTCAGCTTCTGGACATCCTTCTGGCTAGTTCGGGGTGCCGTGTTCATGATTGCGTTGACTTTCTCTGGGTTGGCCTCGATGCCACGATGCGAGACGATGAAGCCGAGTAGCTTGCTGGATGGCACACCGAAGGCGCACTTTTCCGGGTTCAGCTTCATCTTGAATCTTCAAAGATTTTGGAAGGTTTCTTATAGGTCAGCGATGAGGTCTTCTTTGGACTTGGTCTTGATCACCACGTCGTCAACGTAGGCCTCCATGTTGCGCCCGATCCGAGTGTGTAGACACCACTGAATGGCCCGTTGATACGTTGCTCCAGTATTTTTCAAACCGAACAGCATAGTGATGTAGCAGTATGCTCTAAACGGCGTGATAAAAGACGTCTTTAGGCAGTCCTCCTCCTTGAGGCTGATTTGGTGGTATGACGAGTAACAGTCGAGAAAGCTGAGAAATTCGCACCATGCGGTTGAATCCACCACCTGATCTATTCTAGGTAGACCAAATGTATCCTTGGGGCACGCCTTGTTGAGATTGGTGTAGTCGACGTACTTCTTCTGGACTAGGACTAGGTTTGCTAGCCAATCTGGGTGATAGACCTCTTTGATGAACCCGGCTGCGAGAAGCTTGGTTATCTCCTCCCGGATAGCATCTTTACGGCCTTGTGCGAAGCGCCGTAGCCGTTGCTTGACTAGCTTGGCGTTTGTCTTGACGTTGAGGGCATGCTCGATCACCTCCCTTGGTATGCCCGGCATGTCGGATGGTTTCCACGCAAAGAAATCCTTGTTGGCTTGGAGGAATATGACGAGCACATCTTCCTATTTGGGGTTGAGTCCGGTCCCGACTAGGGCAGTCTTGGAGGGGTCAGAAGGGTCCAGGGGATCTTTTTTGTGTCGGAGTCCGCTGAAATTCCCGACTTCGCTACTTTTTTGGCTGAAACTTGGTCATCCTCGACTTCAGTTGAGACGGCTTGCCGAATGCTGTTGCGTCAGACTGCCACCTCTTGTGATTGAGCCAACTCACAGCTCTCCTTGTCGCAGGTGAAGGCTTGCTTGACGTCACTGCAGGGGGAGAGGACTCCTGCTGGCCTAGGCATTTTTAGCACCATGTAGGTATAGTGCGGTATCGCCATGAATTTGGTGAGCGCCGGTCATCCGAGTATCGCGTGGTATGCGGTCTCAAAATCGGCAACCTCAAAGCAGATGTTTTCTGTGCAGAAGTTATCCCATGTGCCGAAGGTGACCGGCAAGGTTATCTACCCGAGGGGTGTTGAAGACAGGCCGGGAATTATCCCGTGGAAGGGTGCAGTACTCGGCCGCAGTTCTGAACGAGGGATTTTCATCTCATCCAGGGTCTTGGTGAAGAGGATATTGAGCGTGCTGCCTCCGTCTATGAGGGACTTCTTCAGCTTGATATTCTTGACGACCAGGTCCAGGACGAGTGGGTAGCATCCCGGGTGTGTGACCCGATCGGGGTGATCTACGTGGTCGAATGTGATGGGTGTTTCTGACCAACGCAAATATTGGGGGCATCTGTTGTAGAGACAGCGTTGACATCGTGTGCTGGTAGCTTCTACTTCCGCTTTGATTCGTACACGGATGGCCCTCTAAAGATGTGGTTGAGCTTGGCCTGGGGATCTTGAAAATCATCGACCGGGCCTGAGTCTGGCTTGTCTTTGTCCTTGTCGGCGCCAGATGATGAAGTCTGCTCAGAGGCAAATTTCTTGAGCATGAAGCAATCCTTGGCCGTGTGCTTGCCCTTGGGATGGAAGGGGCAAGGCCCATTCATAACCTTCTGGTATTCGTTGTTCCTTAGGGGCCGCGACCGAGTGCGCTCCACGTGGCCACCTTGTTGTCCGACTTTCGCTTGCGGTTGTCGGACTTGTTCTGTGATGGCTCGTTGTCAGCTTTTGCCTTTTGGTCTTTTTGCCGGGACTCTTTCTTCTCGTCCAGGGCCTCTGCGACCGCCTCGGCCGAGTCGGCATATTTATTTGCCATATAGAAGAGAGCCCTAACAGTGGCTGGAGGCTTCCGAGTGAATTTTGCAATGAACGGGGCGTTCATTACTCCCTTGCGGAAGGCGGCGATGACGACCTCGTCCTTGATCATTGGTATTTGGTTGAACTTCTCGGAGAACTTCTTGATAAATTCATGCAGAGACTCGTTCTTCCTCTGGTGCAGTTGGTATAAATCATGCTCGAAAGACAGCCTCTCGTAGGTCCCCTGGAAGATAGTGATGAACCGCTCCTAGAGCTCTCCCCAGGAACCGATCGACCGCCTCGGGAGGCCTGTTAGCCATGTCCTTGCTGAGTCGGCCAAGGCGACCGGGAGGTAGTTAGCCATGGCTTTGTGGTCACCTCCAGCAACTCGAATTGCCAGAGTATATACGATGAGCCAGGATTCGAGGTTGGTTTTGCCGTCGTATTTCTCGATCCCCATAGGCTTGAAGCACGACGGCTAGTCAACATCCTATAGCTCGTGGGTGAAAGCTGGAACGCCTTCATCTTCGTGAGGGCTCCGGCTCTGATTGCGGTGGTTGAACCGCTCGTCCTCCAGTCGGCGGCACTCGTCCTCTTCGCGTTGATGGCGCTGAGCATTAATGTCTTGTCGTAGGTCACGTTGTAGATGAACTCGGAGGTCCTGGTTGAGCCGACGATCGTTCTGGTGACGCCACCAATTGTTGTTGTTGGTGTTGCCGAGTGATGTTTGCCGCGACTCCTCGTGTGGTTGACTTGAGCTGTCCACCCGGCATCGTGCTGATGTGGACGAGATTGCCGCTGGAGAACCTGACCGATTGGTCGGTATAAGTGTTTCACCCGACTGCTGGTGCTGCTGACATGCGGCAGCTGTGATCATGGCTTTAATCTTGGCGATAGTCGGGGTGGCCTAGTGATTAGGCCCGAGCTGGAGTGTATCCAACAAGGTTGTAGAGGCCATGACGTTCTGTTGTGGCATGACGAAGATGTCGTGGTCACCGACTCTAGTCTGGAGGATTTGCTATTGAGCAGTTCACCCAGCCTTGCGTAGCTCGTCGTTGCGAGCCTTGCAGTCGGCCTCCTCCTGTTGCCGTAGTCGACGTGCCTCCTCTTGTCGCTCCTCTTGTAGTCGGCGTACCTCTGGTGGAGGGGTTGAAGCCATGAAGATCTCACGGGGCAGAAGGAAACTCGCCAGACTAGTGTCCGAACTGGTGTTCGAATCACTGTCCGACTTGGAGTCGGAATCCGAGTAGTTGATCGGAGTAAGGACGACTCTGACCTCCCTAGATCCAATCTGGAGTGGCTATGAGCCATGTCCAAACTGAACCATGGGGGATCGGGTCTACCGCGTAAGATGTAGATCCGCGGCATTGTCGAGCCTGTGCAGGAGATTGACGATCTCTCCCCTTCCTAGGCCAACCCGGGCTAGCTCAAGGCCTAGCGCGAGTCGGACGCCGAAGGAGAGAGTTGTCCCGAGGCTTGGCAAAGTGGAAGATTGCCGCAGTAGATCGATGACGGTGACTGCGGTGTCTTGTTGGCCGACTGGCGTGGAGTCGGCTAGTTCCTCGGTCGGTTGGATTAGATCTGCGTCGGCCAAGGCGAGGTTGCTGAACATGTCGGCGACGAAGTCAAGGCTTCCAAATGAAATTGTGTCTCTGGGGGAGAATTTGTCGCCGTTGACTCGTGTTGTTGGATCCATCAAGCTTGTTGATGTAGATCTCGCCAAAGCCCCTACCTGGTGCGCCAACTGTCGATGTTTTACACCGGCAATATGAATATGGGACTACCCAGCGGATGGAAACTCGGTGAATTGCAAAGGAACATAGGGAGATCTTATACTGGTTCAGGCCCTCGATATGAGGTAATACCCTACGTCCAGTTGTGGTGTTATTCCTTTGAGGATTTGTGGTGATCTATGATCTTCTGCCCTAAGGGGGCGCCCTGCCTCCCCTTATATACTGGGGGGCAGGGGTACAAGGTAGGAGTCCTAGCCGGATATGGCCAAGGGAACTCCTCTTAGAGATACAATTTACCCGACTAGGACTGTATATTCCTTATTGTACAAGGCAAAGTCTGCCGGGTGCTACTATATCTCTAATTACAAGGCTAGGCCCATCCTCTACCCAAGTGGCCCATATGCTTGTGATGAGGTACCCGGGGCCCATGGCCTCCACACTCGAGATACCACCAAATCAGCCTGAAGGAGGAGGACTGCCTAAACACGTCTTTCATCACGCCATTCGTCGCATACTGCTACATCACCATGCTGTTTGGTTTGAAAAATGCTGGAGCAACGTATCAACGAGCAATTCAGCGGTGTCTACACACTCAGATCGGGCACAACATGGAGGCCTACGTCGTTGATGTGGTGATCAAGACCAAGTCCAAAGCAGACCTCATCGCTGACCTGGAAGAAACCTTCCAAAATCTTTGAAGATTCCAGATGAAGTTGAATCCGGAAAAGTGTGCCTTCAGTGTGCCATCCGGCAAGCTACTCGGCTTCATCGTCTCACATCGCGGCATCAAGGCCAACCCGGAGAAAGTCAATGCAATCATGAACATAACACCCCCGACTAGCCAGAAGGACGTCTAGAAGCTGACAGGCTGCATGGCAGCACTCAGCCGATTTATTTCCCGACTAGGTGAATGGGGCATGCCCTTTTTCAAGCTATTGAAGAAAGCAGACAACTTCCAATGGACTCCCGAAGTCTAGCAAGCCTTCGAAGATTTCAAGAAATTTCTTACATCACCACCCGTGTTGGCGTCACCCATGCCCCAAGAGCCATTAATGCTATATCTAGCGGCAACCACTCAGGTAGTCAGCACGGTGTTGGTGGTCGAGTGATCCAAACCAGGTCACATACAGAAGATACAACAGCTAGTCTACTTTGTCAGCGAGGTCCTAGCCGACTCAAAGATGAGATACCCGCAGGTCCAGAAGCTGCTATACGACATATTCATCACTGTCCGGAAGTTGGTGCACTATTTTCAAGTGCATCAAGTCACGGTGGTCACATCGTATCCACTCGGGGACGTCTTGCATAACCACGAGGCCACCGGCTGAATCGCTAAATGGGCGCTTGAGTTGATGATGTTCAACATCACTTTTCAACCACGGACAGCAATCAAATCACAAGCTCTAGCCGACTTCATAGCCGAGTGGACAGAAGTTCAAATGCCTACATCAACAGTGCAGCTAGAGTACTGGACAATGTACTTCGACGGTTCTCTACGGATCGGCGGCGCCGGGGCCGATGTCGTTCTGACGTCTCCCACCGGCAAAAAACTCAAGTACGTTCTCCAGATCCACTTCCTGTCGATGTTTTACACCGGCAATATGAATATGGGGCTACTCGGCGGATGGAAACTCAGTGGATTGCAAAGGAACACGGGGGAATTTATACTGGTTTAGGCCCTCATTGTGAGGTAATACCCTACGTCCAGTTGTGGTGTTATTCCTTTGAGGATTTGTGGTGGTGATTTTGGTGAACCAACTTAACCTGCCCTCATGGGGCGCCTTGCCTCCTCTTATATACTAGGGGACAGGGTTACAAGGTAGGAGTCCCAACCGGATTACGGCCAAGGGATCTCCTCTTAGAGATATAACGCACCCAACTAGGACTGTGTTTTTCTTATTGTACAAGGCAAAGTCTACTAGGGATTACTATATCTCTAATTACAAGGCCAGGCCTATCCTCTATCCGAGTGGCCCATATGCTTGTCATGAGGTACCCGGGGCCCATGGCACCCACAGTAGCCCCTGAGACCTTCATAGTTGAGTCACAGTTGATGTCGAGTTCTCATCCTCCACGATGAAGTCTTCCTGAGTGCATTGCTCTTGAGTACTCTTTGTCCGAGTGAGTCTTCTTCCCGAGTCCTGCTTCGTGTCAGCTGGCAGCGAGGCTATGAAGGGCTTCATGTAGATATATCAATAGTGTGCGCCGAATAGGTGCACCTATTAGGTGTAGCCCCCGACTTTGTGCTTAATTGTGAAGACAATTAAACATAAAGTCAAAGATCTTTAACCTGGAAGTCTTTCCCGAGTAGATTACTACTGGTATGTGAGATTCTTCGGTATCATGTCAACCGGAATATGATTTATAGTCTTACCGAGCAGGGAACTACTCGTATGTAGGACTCTTCGACTTCATGTCAGTCGGAATAGGTATTTATAGTCTTGCCGAGTAGGATACTACTCGTATATGGGACTCTTCAGCGTCATGTCAGCTGGAAAGAGGGGTTTATAGTCTTTCCCCAGTGGCGTCCCACCCAGAAGTTAGACTCCTCCGCGTCATGTCAGCAGGAATGAGAAATTTATAGTCTCTCCCGAGTAATGCACTACTCGAAAGTTAGACTCCTCCGCATCATGTCAGCGGGAATAATGTTGCTTATGGCAACTGATGGCCACGCATGTAGGCCGAGTACCACTTTATGAAAATAAATCCACGGCGTGGTCAGGTGTACCCGAGAAAGATACTTGCATCCCCAATTTTAATGAAGACCAGCTTGTGATCCTTGTAAGGATATATCCTCGAGACCTGGTGGATAAAACAGATACCCAAACATATATGTTTAGCAATAAGGCTCTTATGAAGCATATCTGTTTACTTCATCGGCTCCTGTTGGTAGCACCAGTGCTATAATTTCAACTCAGCCTACGGGCGGCCCACATGGAGCATGCTACTGTAGGAACTCATGTCTTGGTGGCTGCTACCAAATAAGCCGGCCTGAACTGACCTACCCAGCATAGCTCTATAGAAGTGGCATCCATCGCATGTTAGGATGAGTTTTTTGGTGTCGATAACTGCAATCAGCCAGAGAAGTTCTTATTTGCAAGCCTTTCCGACTTACGTTCTGGATGCAACCTGGTTGCCACAGAAGCCTGAGTGGGTATATTGCAGGATCTGCTTGCCCTCCTCAGGTGTGACATGGTGCATGAGAACCCCGGATGCACTTTGACGACGTAAGTCTTCTCTGACTTGGGTAAAGCCGAACGAGGTACCCGAACCTTGCATTAGCAAAGGGTTCAGCTGGCGACACTCTTGGGGCATACCCTATCCAACAGAGTTATGGCCAAATAAGGTACCCGATCCTTGCATTAGCATAGGATTCGGCTGGCGACCCTCATGGGGCGTACCCGATTTGATAGAGTTGTGACCAAATAAGGTACCTGAACCTAGCATTAGCATAGGACTCGGCTGGCGACCCTCATGGGGCGTACCCTACTTAGCCGAGTGGTAACCAAGGTCCGACTGGCACCGGAGGTCGGTTATTAGCCCCTGTGGAGCGTAGCTAGGGAAGAGGACGTCCCGACTAGCGTAAGCACTCGGTCAATAGCCCTCATGGAGCATTTCGAGTGATTCTTGGCAGGCTTGTCCAGCCCCTAAGCATAGGAGATAGGCTCGTAGCCCTGAGTCCCTGTCACGCGTATCCGGAGCTGGGCCTGCAATATAAATATATCGGATGAGTAGCATCTGATGATGAAAACAATCACCCGAATAAAAATGTATTTTACAGTGTATGTAAATACATGTTTTTCCTCTCTTTTGATATTAATTTCCCCGAGTAGTTGACCCCTTACGTTTAAACACTCTGCCCGACTAGTCATAGCCCCTAGCGTCGGGAGCTGGCTCATGGCTCTTTCCCAGACACGCGTTTCGGGTGACTTGAGTTCATCTTTCATGGAGCAAAGTTTCACGGATCAGGATTTATGCTACTCGAGTACTTTTGCAATCATTTAAGAGAAAAAACAGAAACAAGTGCAGCTTGTACACCTATTAGGTGTAAGCAGCTGTGGCATTGGCAAGGCTGAGTGAAGAATTGTTTATCAGGAAGCGACTTAGCTGTTCGGTATCTCGGAGTGGGGAAGCCATCCTTGCGTTTGAGCTTGTGAGCCCCCGAGCATGTCACTTGTTGTTTTGATAATCTTTAGTTGTAGGAGGTCGAAGACGGTTGTGACTGACTACCACAATGAAGCCGTCTGACTTGCATTTGCGATTCCCAGCTTTAGTCAGGACTGCATCATCGGTGCCCTCCCGCTTCTTCTGCCAGGGTGCCTTCTTGTCATCGAGGGCGTCAGCAACAGCATCGGCCGAGTCGGCGTACTTGTTCGCCTTGTCGAATAAAGCCTTGACAGAGTTGGGAGGCTTCCGTGTGAATTTGTCGATGAACGAGGTGTCTTTCACTCCTTTTCGAAAGGCGGTGATGATGACCTCGTCCTTGGTCTTCGGGATTGAGTTCTTCTTCTCAGAAAACCTCTTGATGAAGTCACGAAGAGACTCGTTCTTCCTTTGATGCAACTAATATAAGTCGTACTCGGAAGATGGCCTCTTGTATGTTCCCTGGAAGTTGGCGATGAAGCGTTCTTGGAGTTCTCCCCAGGAGCCTATGGATTGCCTGGGAAGTCCTGTTAGCCATGTCCTCGTTGAGTCGGCTAAAGCGACTCGGAGGTAGTTAGCCATGACTTTATGATTTCCTCCAGCTGCTCGGATCGCCAGGGTGTAGACCGTGAGCCAGGACTCGGGATTGGTCTTGCCGTCGTATTTTTCGACGCCTGTAGGCTTGAAACCCGACGGCCAGTCAACGTCCTGGAGCTCGTGGGTGAAAGCTGGTATGGCTTCGTCTTCATGAGGGCCCCGACTCCGAATACGGCGTCGATACCGCTCGTGGTGGAGGCCGAAATGCTTGTTCTTGTCTTCCAGTTGGCGTTGCTCATCTTTTTCTCGTTCACGGCGCCGAGCGATGATATCTTGCCGAAGGTCGCGTCGTAGTCGGTCTCGGAGGTCCTGATTGTCCCGACGGTTGCTTTGACGTCACCGGTTGTCGTTGGGGTTGCCGAGTGACGCCTGACGTGCCTCCGTATGCGGCTGACTGGAGCCAGCCGCTTGGCGTCGCTTTGAAGTCGATGAGACTGCCGTTGGGGATGTCGACCGGTTGGTCGGTATGAGGGTATCACCCGACTGTTGGTGCTACTGACATGCAGCAGCGGTAAGCCTGGCTTTTATCCTTGCGATCGTCGGGTGGCCTGGTGATCAGGCCCGAACTGGAGTGTATCCAGTAGAGTCGCAGCAGCCACGATGTTCTGTTGAGGAGTAATGAGGACGTCGTGGTCGCTGACTCGGGTTTGGAGGATTTGTTGCTGAGCAGTCCGCCCAGCCCTGCGTAGAGCGTCATGCCGGCATCTTGCTTCTTCCTCTTGTTGCTCTCGCAGTCGGCATGTTTCCTCCTCTTGCTGCTCGCGTAGTCGGCGTGATTCCTGAGTAGGAGTAGAGCCTTTGGATGCCATGAAGATTTCTCGTGGCAGGGAGAAGCTTGCCGAACTGCTGTCCGACTTAGAGTCAGAATCCGACTAGGAGTCGTAGTCTGACTGAGAGTCGTAGTCGGAATAGTTGATGGGGGTGATTATAACTCCGACCTCCCTAGATCCGATCTCGAGTGGCTTTGGGCCGTATCCGAGTCGAACACCAGAGGATCGGGTTTGCCGCGTCGGATGTTGTCTGAAGATATCCGTGGCGTTGTCGAGTCTGTACGGGAGATTGACGATCTCTTCCCTTCTTAGCTCGATCTTGGCCGGCTCAAGGCCGAGTCCAAGTTGAACACCGAAGGAAAGAGTTGTCTCGAGACCCGGACAAGATGAAGATTGCCGCAGCAAGTCGATGAGGGTTGCTGCGGCGTCGTGTGGACCGACTGGAGCGGAGTCGGCCGGTTCCTTGGCAGATCGGATCGAGTTCGAATCGGCCAAGGTGAGATTGCCGATCTGGTCGGCAATGAAGTCGAGGCTTCCGAATGCAATTGTATATCCGGGGGGAGAGTTTGCCGCCATCGACTTCGGTTGCTGGATCCATTGAGCTTGTAGATGTAGATCTCGCCAAAGCCGCTACCTAGCGTGCCAACTGTCGATGTTTTACACCGGCAATATGAATATGGGGCTACTCGACGGATGAAAACTCAGTGAATTGCAAAGGAACACGGGGGAATTTATACTGGTTCAGGCCCTCAATGTGAGGTAATACCCTACGTCTAGTTGTGGTGTTATTCCTTTGAGGATTTGCGGTGGTGATTCTGGTGAACCAACTTAACCTGCCCTCATGGGGTGCCTTGCCTCCTCTTATATACTAGGGGACAGGGTTACAAGGTAGGAGTCCCAACCGGATTAAGGCCAAGGGATCTCCTCTTAGAGATATAACGCACCCAACTAGGACTGTTGTGGGTGCCATGGGCCCCGGGTACCTCATGACAAGCATTTGGGCCACTCGGATAGAGGATGGGCCTAGCCTTGTAATTAGAGATATAGCTAGATTCGGCAGACCTCGCCTTGTATAGGAAGGAATATACAGTCCTAGTCGGGTGCGTTATATCTCTAAGGGGAGATCTCCTAGTCGTAATCCAATGGGGACTCCTACCTTGTAACCCTGTCCCCCAGTATATAAGGGGAGGCAGGGCGCCCCATGAGGGCAGAAGAGCACTCATAAGCTCAAACGGCCATATGGTTCATCAGAATCGCCACCATAATTCCTCAAAGGAATACATATAAACTGGACGTAGGGTATTACCTCACATTGAGGGCCTGAACCAGTATAAAATCTCCCTGTGTTCCTTTGCAATCCACCGAGTTTCCATCCGCCGAGTAGCCCCATATATTTATTGCCGGTGTAAAACATCGACAACTGTGTTTTTCTTATTGTACAAGGCAAAGTCTACTAGGGATTACTATATCTCTAATTACAAGGCCAGGCCCATCCTCTATCCGAGTGGCCCATATGCTTGTCATGAGGTACCAGGGGCCCATGGCACCCACACTTCCCGGCTTCCCACAATGTCGCTGAGTACGAGGCACTTATCCACGGGCTCCGCATCGCCATATCGCTCGGCATCCACCGACTGGTTGTGTGAGGAGACTCTCAACTCATGGTAAACCAAGTCATGAAAGACTAGACATGTCTTGACGATACCATGGCAGCATACTGTCAGGAGGTCTGAAAGCTGAAAAACAAGTTCGATGGGCTGGAGATCACGCATGTCCTACGACAATACAATGATGCTGCAGATGAATTGGCAAACATGGGATCCAAGTGAGAAGCGGTCTTGACAGGGATCTTTGTCGAGCAACTCATGGAGCCGTCAGTCAAGAAGAAACCAGTACCAGAGCAGTCAGGAGGCAAACCTATCCCGGCGACAGACGAAGTACTGAACATATGTACAGATTGGCGGACTCCTGTTCTCAAATTCCTCGTGGACGATGAACTCCTAGAAGATCGCAGTCAAGCCAAATAGATCAAACGTCGAAGCAAGAGTTTCCTAGTCGTCGGAGAAGACCTGTACCGAACAAGTGCATCCGGTGTCCTCATGCGCTGTGTCACCACTGAGGAGGGCAAGCAGATTTTGCAATCGATCCACTCGGGCATATGTGGCAACCATGCCACATCTAGGACGTTAGTCGGAAAGGCTTACTGGCAGGGATTTTTTTGGCCAACAATAGTACCAGATGCAAAAGACATAGTTCACACATGCGAGGGTTGCCAGTTCTATGCACGACAAACAAATCTCCCAGCCCACGAACTCCAAACAATCCCAATCTCATGGCCCTTTGCAGTATGGGGGCTTGACATGGTCGGGCCTTTCAAGAAAGCGCTAGGAGGGTTCACACACTTTTTTGTCGCAGTGGATAAGTTCACGAAGTGGATTGAGGCAAAACCCGTTGCTACCATAACAGCGGCACGAGCAAAGGACTTCATCATGAGTATACTATACCGATTTGGGGTCCCTAACCGCATCATCACAGACAACGGTACTCAGTTCACGAGCGGCGTCTTTCAAGATTTCTGTTATGACTTCGGCATCAAGATCTGTTATGCATCTGTGGTGCACCCACGAAGCACTGTGCAGGTCGAGCGTGTCAACGGCATGGTCTTACAAGGTATCAAGGCCAGGATTATCGATGTTTTACACCGGCAATAAATATATGGGGCTACTCGGCGGATGGAAACTCGGTGGATTGCAAAGGAACACATGGAGATTTTATACTGGTTCAGGCCCTCGATGTGAGGTAATACCCTACGTCCAGTTTATATGTATTCCTTTGAGGAATTATGGTGGTGATTCTGGTGAACCAACTCAACCTGCCCTCATGGGGCGCCCTGCCTCCCCTTATATACTGGGGGACAGGGTTACAAGGTAGGAGTCCCCATCGGATTACGACTAGGAGATCTCCCCTTAGAGATATAACACACCCGACTAGGACTGTATATTCCTTCCTATACAAGGCGAAGTCTGCCGAATCTAGCTATATCTCTAATTACAAGGCTAGGCCCATCCTCTATCCGAGTGGCCCATATGCTTGTCATGAGGTACCCGGGGCCCATGGCACCCACAGTAGCCCCCGAGACCTTCATAGTTGAGTCACAGCTGATGCCGAGTGCTCATCCTCCACGGTGAAGTCTTCCCGAGTGCATTGCTCCCGAGTACTCTTTGTCTGAGTGCTGCTTCTCCCGAGTCCTGCTTCATGTCAGCTGGCAGCGAGGCTATGAAGGGCTCCATGTAGATGTAGGAATAGTATGCGCCGAATAGGCGCACCTATTAGGTGTAGCCCCCGACTTTGTGCTTAATTGTGAAGACAATTAAACGTAAAGTCAAAGATCTTTAACCTTGTAGTCTTTCCCGAGTAGATTACTACTGGTATATGAGACTCTTCGGTATCGTGTCAACCGGAATATAATTTATAGTCTTGCCGAGTAGGGAACTACTCGTATGTGGGACTCTTCGACTTCATGTCAGTCGGAATGTGTGTTTGTAGTCTTGCCGAGTAGGATGCTACTCGTGTATGGGACTCTTCAGCGTTATGTCAGCTGGAAAGGGGGTGTTTACAGTCTTTCCCGAGTAGTATACTACTCGAAAATCAGACTCATCGGCATCATGTCAGCTGGAATGATTATTTATAGCCTTTCCCGAGTGGCGTCCCATTCGGAAGTTAGACTCTTCAGCTCGTCAGCTGGAAGAATGTTTATAGTCTTTCCCGAGTAGTATGCTACTCGAAAGTTAGACTCCTCCGCATCATGTCAGCGGGAATGAGAATTTCATAGTCTCTCCCGAGTAGTGTACTACTCGAAACTTAGACTCATCCGCGTCATGTCAGCGGGAATGAGAATTTTATAGTCTCTCCCGAGTAGTGTACTACTCGAAAGTTAGACTCATCCGCGTCATGTCAGCGGGAATAATGCTGCTCATGGCAACTGGTGGCCACGCATGTAGGCCGAGTACCACTGTATGAAAAATAAATCCATTACGTGGTTAGGTGTACTCGAGAGAGATACCTGCATCTCCAATTTTAATGAAGACCAGCTTGTGATCCTTGTAAGGATGTATCCCCGAGACCTGGTGGATAAGACAGATACCCAAACATATATGTTTAGCAATAAGGCTCTCATGAAGCATATCTGTTTACCTCATCGGTTCCTGTGGGTAGCACCAGCGCTATAATTTCAACTCAGCCTGCGGGCGGCCCACATGGAGCATGCTACTGTAGGAACTCATGTCTTGGTGGCTGTTACCAGGTAAGCCGGCCTGAACCAACCTACCTAGCATAGCTCTATAGAAGTAGCATCCATCGCATGTCAGGATGAGTTTTTTGGTGTTGGTAACCGCAATCAGCCAGAGAAATCCTTATTCGCAAGCCTTTCCGACTTACGTTCTGGATGCAAACTGGTTGCCACATAAGCCTGAGTGGGTATAATGCAGGATCTGCTTGCCCTCCTCAGGTATGACGCAGTGCATGAGAACTCCGGATGCACTTTGACGATATAAGTCTTCTCTGACTTGGGTAAAGCTGAACAAGGTACCCGAACCTTGCATTAGCAGAGGGTTCAGCTGGCGACCCTCATGGGGCGTACCCTATCCAACAGAGTTATAGCCAAGCTAGGCACCCGAACCTTGCATTAGCATAGGATTCGGCTAGCGACCCTCATGGGGCGTACCCAACCTAACAGAACCGTGACCTAATAAGGTACCCGAACCTAGCATTAGCGTAGGATTTGGCTGGCGACCCTCATGGGGCGTACCCTACTTAGCCGAGTGGTATACAGCCCCGACTGGCGCCGGGGGCCGATTGTTAGCTCGCATGGAGCGTAGTCGGGGAAGATGACGTCCCGACTGGCGCAAGTACTCGGTAAGTAGCCCTCATGGAGCATCCCGAGTGTATTTTAGCAGACTTGTCCAGCCCCGGAGCGTAGGAGATAGGCTCGCAGCCCTGAGTTCCTGTCACGCGTATCCGGAGCTGGGCCTGCAATATAAAGATATCGGATAAGTAGCATCTGATGATGAAAACAATTATCCGAATAAAATGTATTTTACAATATATGTAAATACGTGTTCTTCCTCTTTTTGATATTAATTTCCTCGAGTAGTTGACCCCTTACGTTTAAGCACTCTGCCTGACTAGTCATAGCCCCCTAGCGTCGGGAGTTGGCTCATGGCTCTTTCCCAGGCACGCGTTTTGGGTGACTTGAGTTCGTCTTACATGGAGCAGAGTTTCACGGATCGAGATTTTATGCTACTCGAGTACTTTTGTAATCATTTAAGAGCAAAAACGGAAAAAAGTAAATGCGCAGCTTGTACACCTATTAGGTGTAAGCGGCTGTGGCACTAGCAAGGCCGAGTGAGGAGATGTTTATCAGAAAGCGACTTAGCTGTTCGGTATTTGGGAGTGGGGATGCCATCCTCGTATTTGAGCTTGTGAGCCTCCGAGCATGTCACTTGTTGTTCTAATAATCCTCAGTTGTTGAAGGTCGAAGGCGGTTGTGACCGACTGCCACAATGGAGCCGTCTGACTTGCGTTTGCGATTCCCAGCTTTAGTCGGGACCGCGTCGTCGGTGTCGTCCCGCTTCTTCTGTCAGGGTGACTTGTTGTCATCGAGGGCCTCGGCAACAGCGTGGGCCGAGTCGGCGTACTTGTTTGCCATGTCGAATAGGGCCTTAACAGAGTTGGGAGGCTTCCGCGTGAATTTGTCGATGAACGAGGTGTCTTTGACTCCTTTTCGAAAGGCGGCGATGACGACCTCATCCTTGATGTTTGGGATCGAATTTTTCTTCTCAGAGAACCTCTTGATGAAGTCACGAAGAGACTCGTTCTTCCTTTGATGCAACTGATATAAGTCGTGCTCGGAAGATGGCCTCTTGTACGTTCCCTGGAAGTTGGCGATGAAGCGTTCCCGGAGTTCTCCCCAGGAGCCGATTGATTGCTTGGGAAGTCCTATTAGCCATGTCCTCGCTGAGTTGGCTAGAGCGACTGGGAGGTAGTTAGCCATGACTTTGTGATTTCCCCCAGCTGTTCGGATCGCTAGAGTGTAGACCGTGAGCCAGGACTCGGGATTGGTCTTGCCATCGTATTTGTTGATGCCTGTAGGCTTAAAGCCGACTGGCCAGTCGACCTGTCGTAGTTCCTTAGTGAAGGCCGGTATGCCTTCGTCTTCATGAGGACTCCGACCCCGACTATGGCGGCGAAACCGCCCGTAGTGGAGGCCGAAATGCTCGTCCTCGTCTTCCAGCTGGCGTTGGTCGTCTTCTTCTCGTTTGCGGTGCCGAGCATTAATGTCTTGCTGAAGGTCACGCCGCAGTCGGTCTCGGAGGTCCTGGTTGTCCCGACGGTCGCTTCGACGTTGCCGGTTGTTGTGGTTGCCGAGTGACGTCTGGCTTGACTCCGCGTGCTGCCGACTAGAGCCGGCCGCTCGATGTCGCTTTGAGGTGGATGAGATTGCCGCTGGGGAAGTTGACCGACTGGTCAGTACGAGTGTGTTGCCCGACTGTTGGTGCTGCTGACATGCGGCAGCGGTAAGCATGGCTTTTATCCTTGCGATCGTCGGGGTGGCCTGGTGATCAGGCCCAAGTTGGACCGTGTCCAGTAGGGTTGCGGCGGCCACGATGTTCTGTTGTGGCGTGACGAAGACGTCGTGGTCGCCGACTTTTGTTTGGAGGGTTTGTTGCTGAGCGGTTCGCCCAGCCCTGCGTAGGCCGTCGTTGCGGGCGTGCGGGCGTCTTGCTTCTTCCTCCTGTTGTTCCCGCAGTCGGCAGGCCTCCTCCTCTTGTTGCTCGTGCAGTCGGCGTGATTCCTGAGTAGGAGTAGAGCCTTTGGATGCCATGAAGATTTCTCGTGGCAGGAAGAAGCTTGCCGAACTGCTGTCCGACTTAGAGTCGGAATCCGACTGGGAGTCGTAGTCCGACTGAGAGTCGTAGTCGGAATAGTAGATGGGGGTGATTACAACTCCGACCTCCCTAGATCCGATCTCGAGCGGCTCGGGGCCGTATCCGAGTCGAACTCTAGAGGATCGGGTTTGCCATGTCGGATGTTGATCGTAGATATCCGCGGCGTCGCCGAGTCCGAACGGGAAATTGATGATCTCTTCCTTTTTTGGCCCGACCTCGGCTGGCTCAAGGCCGAGTCCGAGTCGAACACCGAAAGAAAGAGTTGTCCCTGGACTCGGGCGTATTGGAGATCGCCACAGCATGTCGTGAACGATTGCTGCAGCATCGTGTAGGCCGACTGGCGCGGAGTCGGCTGGTTCCCTGGCAGATCGGATCGAGTCCGAGTCGGCCAATTTGAGATTGCCGATCTGGTCGGCGACAAAGTCGAGGCTTCCGAATGCGATTGTATCTCTGGGGGAGAGTTTGCCGCCGTCGACTTCGGTTGCTGGATCCATCAAGCTTGTAGATGTAGATCGCGCCGGTCCCCCTACCTGGCGCGCCAACTGTCGATGTTTTACACCGGCAATAAATATATGGGGCTACTCGGCGGATGGAAACTCGGTGGATTGCAAAGGAACACATGGAGATTTTATACTGGTTCAGGCCCTCGATGTGAGGTAATACCCTATGTCTAGTTTATATGTATTCCTTTGAGGAATTATGGTGGTGATTCTAGTGAACCAACTCAACCTGCCCTCATGGGGCGCCCTGCCTCCCCTTATATACTGGGGGACAGGGTTACAAGGTTGGAGTCCCCATCGGATTACGACTAGGAGATCTCCCCTTAGAGATATAACACACCCGACTAGGACTGTATATTCCTTCCTATACAAGGCGAAGTCTGCCGAATCTAGCTATATCTCTAATTACAAGGCTAGGCCCATCCTCTATCCGAGTGGCCCATATGCTTGCCATGAGGTACCCGGGGCCCATGGCACCCACAAGGATATTCGACCGACTACAGCCATACGCGGGCTGGTGGGTACAAGAACTCCCATCTGTTCTCTGGTCTCTAAGAACCACGGTTAGTCCAGCAACAGGGCAATCCCCTTTCTTTCTAGTCTACGGTGCTGAGGCTGTGTTATCAACTGAGTTAGAGTTTGGCTCTCCGCGAGTTCGGGCTTACTTAGAAGACATCTCAAACAATACCCAATTGGTCGAACTAGATCAGTTGGAAGAAGTGAGGGATATCGCAACAATCCAGTCTGCAAGGTATCTTGAAGGCCTCCGTCTCTACCACAATCGCAATGTCCGTGGCCGCGCCTTTTTGGTCAGAGATCTCATCTTTAGAAAAATACAAACCACCAAAGATAGGCATAAACTATCCGCAATATGGGAAGGGCAGTTCATTATAGCTGAGGTTACGCGGCTAGGCGCCTACCGACTGAAGGCCGAATACGGTGCCCTCGTCAGCAACTCATGGAATATAGAACAGCTACGTCCTTTCTATACCTAAGTTTTATACTTTCCATGTGTACAGTTTTTCTCTGACTCACTACGCCACTTGTTCCAACCGAGTAGTGAGTCGGGGGCTGCATGTATTATATGTGCTTTGTCAATAATATACGAGCCTGCTTTGCTTAAGTTAAGAAGTTTTGCAATGACTTTGATGTTTGCCCGAGTACAGCTTTCCGCAGTGAATGATTTTATTAAGTTCCTATAGACTAACTCGGCATAGACTATATAGTCGGGTAAAGCTAATGATAACTAAGTTAGAACTTAGAGCTTGGCGGAATTGCACATATATTTACACATGTCCTTACAAAAAGTTTATATACACCGACTACATGATGGACTGTTCTTACATACCCAGGTCTCGGGTGATGTGGAGGCCATAGGCCCCGGGTACCTCATTACCAGTACATGGGCCACTCGGATAGAGGATGGGCCGGACCATGTAATTAGAGATAAGATAGCACCCGGCAGGCTGTACCTTTGATAATAAGGAAACAAAGTCTTAGTCGGATAGGATTCTATCTCTAAGAAGAAAATCCCTTGGTCGTATCCGACTAGGATCCTTATCATGTACCCCTGTCCCTAGTATATAAAGGGAGGCAGGGCGCCCCTCAGGGCAAGCACAACAAGAGCAACCATGTGGCGCCTCCCCGACTAGGTGGAAGGCCACCATGTGCATATGGCATCCGATCCTAGGATCAGTAGTCGGGTATGCACAACAATGATACAACTCAGAGTTACAATAAATACATAACAGAGTACACATATAAATACAAGGAGATCCATCCAGGACAAACCCGGGATAGGCAAAAATAATCAACAGGTAAACTAGCGAAAACAGCAAAAACAGGGCGGAAGCTGGACAAAAACTACACCACAGGCTCGGTTGGGAACTAGGCTCGAAACCTTCAGAAGTCTTCGTAGTCGGCCTGGTCTTGGAGGAACTCGGCAGCAGTCGGATCTTCGTCTTCTTCACTAAAACCTACTATACATATATGAACAAGGTGAGTACTTTCGTACTCAACAAGCCGGGAAAAGATGCCATGACGGTCAGACAGAAAGGCTAAGGGTTTATTTGCGAAAATTGCCTTTAGAAACTCTTTTCTTTGCAAACACTAGTGAACTCAATTTTTAGTTGTCGGAAAGAGGCTCACGCCTCGATCCAGTCCGCAAGTTGCTTTTCAACAACTCGCCACTTAATGAATCAAGCAAATATATATTTTCATCTTTTACTTTGCATTTGCTGGTCCTGTATCTCCCGAGTAGCTACAACTACTCGTTGACCCTGAGACTCGGCTACAACCAAATCTCAGCTGTGGCACTTAATGCCCGCTACGCTGGCTACAACCAGCTAGCTAAACTGCCGCCCTGGCTACAACCCGGGGGCTCGAACATTGCTGCCCTGGCTACAACCCGGGAGCATGTTCATGGCACTTAATGGCCGCTACGCTGGCTACAACCAGCTAGCTAAAGTGGCTTCCCTGGCTACAACCCGGGAGCACAACTTGATCAATTTGCTGCCCTGGCTACAACCCGGGAGCTTGATCAATCCGTCTTCTGGCTACAACCCGAAGACATCTGTACAACTGCCGCCCTGGCTACAACCCGGGGGCTTAAGTTTGCTGCCCTGGCTACAACCCGGGAGCATGATCTTCATCCTGTTTACTTTTCACTCACTTGATTATGGTGCTTAACACCCCGGATCACACAGATCCGTTTCTGGCCACACAGGCCTTCCGTTTGCTCACTCAGCAAACTCTGGTCACGGTTCCCTTTCCATCAAACACTTTCACAAATCACTGGCAAACAAATCTACGCTATGGGAATCACCTTGCATCGCCCTTAACCGTGGGCACGGCTGTTCGAACAGTTCTGCTAAACTCTGCAGAGGGTGTGCGCTTTACCCATCCGACACGAAAATTACACCAAGTACTGGCCTGTACCCAGAAATTCGTGACAAGGCCATTTCCAAAGCCAGTCTAGGGTTATCCAATGCCAGCCGAAAGATCCACACAGGATTCAGTGGTCAGCACTGAACTTCCATAAACCTACTATTTACTCGGCCAGGGGCATCCCATAATACCCGTCTGGTCGCACTGTAAGATGCTCGGATGGAATCCCCAAAGGAAACGGTCCTTAATGATAATACATAGCCAAGCCACACAGGCACTGTCTCTGTATATCAAGATTTTCACAACTTTATTTGTTTCGCAAACACGCCGATACACAGAGTACCCGGTTTTTTTTTCAATCAGTTTAGTAAAACCCAATGCTTTCCCAAACGACAAACAACGTTGCAGAGCTAAGCCAATCTACTCGGCATCGTATCCTCAGATAGGATGCTAGCGTGCCATTTGTGGGGCTCTCAAGGAAGAAATATATCAACATCCTACCAAAATAAGTGCTACTACTGGGTAGGTCCAGCGGTTGCGCTTGCAAACCGAGGCCAACAGTTTAGAAAGGTGTAAACTAGGCATGCATATATTTTCCAAACAACATAGTTTTGCATATATGGGAAGCAATATGATCAAAGAGGCTTGCCTTGTTCCAAGGAGGGGTCTTTTTCGGCGAAGGCGGCTTCTGGATCATCCACCGGTTCAGGCTTTGAACAAGCAGAAAGAAACACTGATAAGCAGGAGGGTTAAAACACCAAGAAAAGGATCAAGAAGTAGTCGGCTGCAGAAAAGTGGCAGTCGGCTGAACCGGGCTTGCGAACCAGGCGACGGAGCTCCAAAGCTTGAGAGAAGAACAAGAACTCAGCAGAGCTGGAGCTGGCCGGTTTGCAAAACAAAGGAAGAAGGAGTATGGATGGCTCAATATATAGCCGGCATGCAAGAGTGAGGCACGGTGGAGCTGGGCAACGGGTAGGGAGAAAAAGTCAAAGTGAACTGACAAAGGATTTTACAGGGAAATGACCTTGGAGTCCAACTGGTCAGAGGAGTTGGCAGGCACTGTAGCTGCGATGAGACATTAAGGTCAAGGCTAGGACAGGTTGGAGAAATCTCACTGATAGGGCTTCGGATTGACTACTGGTCCAAGCGATGCAGCAGGTTATTGTCCATCGGTCCAAGCGGTGCTGAGGGCAGGTGAAGACTGGTTCTTCTCCACTCCGGTAGTCGGCGTCCAACGGGCGGGTGCAACTCGGGGGACAAGGAAACAACAGGTCTCAACAAGGTAGTCGGCCACTTCACAGTGCTTACTCGGCAGCAAGGAGGTCCGAGTAAGACAAAGGAAAGGGCAGGATACAAGGACTGAGTAGCAATCTACTCGGCTCAAGGGAGAAGGTAGTCGGCTGGCCGGGGAGAGGGAAAACGGAGGCACAGCTGACAGGATAGGAGAGGGTTAAGATCCCGAGAACAAGTCTCAACAGGGAAAAGGAAAACGGGTCGTTACAAACCTCCCCCACTTAACAGAATCTCGTCCCGAGATTCCGCTACTCGGCGAAGAGCTCCGGGTACTCAGCTTGAAGGCGATCTTCTCGTTCCCATGTAGCTTCATCCTCCGAATGGTTACTCCATTGCACCTTGCAGAATCTGATTGTCTTTCGTCTTGTACTTCTGTCCCTTGTCTCCAGAATCCGAATCGGGCGTTCCTTGTACGTAAGGTTGCGTTGTACGTCGATCTCTTCCAACGGAACTTGCTCTTCTGGGATGCGAAGACATTTCTTCAGCTGGGACACATGAAACACGTCGTGGACATCAAAGAGTTCTTCGGGCAACTCCAGTTGATACGCCACCACTCCGCATCTGTCAATGATAGGGTAAGGTCCGATGTAGCGAGGCGCTAGCTTTCCACCCATTCCGAATCTCTTTGTTCCTCGTAGGGGTGATACTCGGAGATACACATGGTCTCCTGTCTGAAACTCGAGCTCTCGTCTCCGATTATCTGCATAGTTCTTCTGTCGGGCTTGGGCTGTCTTCAAGCGCTCTCGGATAACCTTAACTCGCTCTTCTGCCTCTTTCAAAATGTCTGGTCCAAAAACCATCTTTTCTCCTACGTCTGTCCAACAGAGTGGAGTTCTACACTTGCGTCCATATAGAGCTTCATTGGGGGCCATCTGGATACTGGCTTGATAGCTGTTGTTGTAGGAGAACTCGGCATAAGGCAGACAGAATCCCAGGTTTCCTTCAAAATCAGGGCACATGCTCTTAGCATATCTTCCACAATCTGGTTTACTCTCTCGGTCTGTCCATCCGTCTGGGGTGATATGCAGTACTGAATTGAGATTAGTGCCCATTGCCTCATGCAACTTTTGCCAAAAGTGGGAGGTAAACTGAGCTCCTCGGTCTGACACGATCTTTTCGGGACTCATGTTGGCAGATAACCTTGGTCAGATACAACTCAGCTAACTTCTTAGCCGGGTAGTGGTCTTGACGGGGATAAAGTGGGCACTTTAGTCAGTCGGTCCACTATTACCCAGATGGAATCATTCCTGTTGGGGTCTTAGGTAATCCAACGATGAAATCCATTCTATTTCTTCCATTTCCACTCGGGTATCCTTAAGGGCTAAAGCAATCCTGCTGGCTTCTGATGCTCTGCTTAACCCTTTGACAATGTCACAAACCGCGACATACTCGGCAATTCTCGCTTCATTCCAGCCACCGTAATGATCCCTAATATCCTTGTACATCTTGGTACTTCCTGGTGGATGGAATAAGCGGACTCATGGGCTTCTCTCAAGATTAAGTCTCGGATTTCCTTTTGCCGGCACGCAAATGCGTTTCCAAACCAAACAGTTCCTTTGCTGTCAACGGAGAACCTCGGGCTTTTCCTTTGGCATGCTTTCCTTAATAGACACAATCTTTTCATCTACCTTTTGAGCTTCTCTGATCTGGTCTCCGTAGGCTGAATCAGCAAGTCGCCAGCGTTCCTGGCTTGACCATATTTATCCTTAGCTTTTCCAGTTCTCGACTTAGCTCGGGTTGAAGGGGCAGGGTCAAGATGGCATTACAATGGACTTTCCGACTTAGGGCACCGGCAACAACATTTGCCTTGCCAGGGTGGTAATGTATTCCAAGGTCGTAATCCTTAATCAACTCAAGCCATCTTCTTTGTCTGAGATTAATCTCGGTCTGAGTGAAGATACTTCAGGCTTTTGTGATCGGTGTATACTTCACACCGGTTTCCGACTAAGTAGTGTCGCCATATCTTCAAGGCATGCACTACTGCTGACAACTCTAGGTCATGGGTTGGGTAGTTCAGCTCATGGGGTCTTAACTGTCTTGAGGCATACGCAACCACTCTTCCTTCCTGCATAAGCACACAGCCTATGCCCAGTCGGGATGCATCACAGTACACCTCAAAATCTTTCCTGATATCCGGAAGGATCAACACAGGTGGGGTAGTCAGCCTTTTCCTTAATTCCAGGAAACTTTTCTCACAGGCGTCACTCCATTCAAACTTCTTTTCCTTCTTTAGCAAGCCTGTCATTGGTTTGGCAATCCTTGAGAATCCTTCAATGAATCTCCGGTAGTACCCAGCCAAACCTAGGAAACTTCTCACTTCCATGACGGTGGTCGGGGATTTCCAAGAAAGCACGTCTCTCACTTTCCCCGGGTCCACTTCCACTCCTTGGGCAGTGACCACATGCCCGAGAAAAGCAACTCGTCTAGCCAAACTCACACTTCGAGTACTTGGCAAACAACTGGTGTTCTCTTAACTTTCCTAGAACCATTCTCAAATGTCCAACATATTCTTGCTCGTCCTTGGAGAAGATTAGGATATCATCCATGAATACCACGACAAACTTGTCGAAGATATTCCATGAATACCTATTCATAAGGCTCATGAAGAAAGCTGGGGCATTAGTGAGTCCGAAGGACATCACCGTATACTCATATAATCCATAACGGGTCAGGAAAGCTGTCTTGGGTATATCCTTAGGTCTGATCTTCAGCTGGTGGTATCCTGATCTCAAATCAACCTTAGAGAAAACTTTAGCTCCTTGCAGCTAGTCGAACAGATCATCAATCCTTGGTAGAGGATACTTATTCTTGATGGTTACTCCATTCAGTGCGCGATAATCAACGCACATCCTCTTGGTCTTATCCTTCTTTTCCACTAGGAGCACTGGAGCTCCCCAAGGTGATGTGCTAGGTCACACAAAACCTAGGCTCTCAAGTTCTTCTATCTGTTTCTTCACTTCGGCTAACTCATTAGCGCCATTCTAATAGGTTCTCTTGGATATGGGTGCTGTGCGGGTAGCAACTCTATAGAGAACTCAGTCTCTCTATCAGGGGCATTCCGGGTAGACTGTCTGGGAAGACATCAGGGTACTCATTGATCACGGCACTTCTTCCAGAGGGACGACTTGCACAGAACTCAGGAGAGTCGGTTCTTTAGGGTTCCAGGGAGGCAAACTTACTTTTTGTCCAAAAGGGCACTGCAGGGTTATGGTGCTAGTTGCACAGTCTATTCGGCCTTTGTGCTTAGCTAACCAGTCCATGCCTAGAATCAAATCCAAGCCTTGTGATTCAGGACAAATGGGGTTGGTGAGAAAACTAACTCCTTTAATTACCAGGTTAACTCCAGGGCAAGACTGGTCTGACCTAAACTCCTTTCCAGGGAGTGTAGACCATAGGTTATCCTAAGACCTTGAATATCCCAACCATACTTATCCACAAAAGATTGAGAAATAAAGGAATGCGATGCTCCAGAATCAAACAGAACAACTGCAGGTACGGAGTTGACAAGAAACATACCCCATTACCACATCTGAAGCTTCTCGGGCTGTCTCCGACTGGATATGATTGACTCGGCCACGTCCAAAGGCCGGAGGGGCACGGGAGCAGAGATCCACTAGCATGTGTAGTCGGCTGTCCTCGACTAACACAGGGGCTCTTGAAGCGCTGGCGTTGGGCGTCCAGAGGCTGCAGGGTCTGCTTCTGGGGCAGTGACAGGCGAAGTGACCAACTCGTTGCAGTTGTAGCATCGGCTTCCTGGGGCACTCGGGATAACTCCTCTGCTGTAGGCCGGCTGGGTAGGGTGACTTGCACCGGTACTTGCACTGAGGGGTCGGAGACTGAACAGAAGAAGCCGGGCGGGAAACAGATGGGCGAAACACCTGCTCTTGAAACTGGGATGGGCAAACTGACGGGAAGGACTGGGGAGATAGGGCCTGAGTACTCGGACTACTACGAGTCGCATCTGGAGGCCTTGCGCTTGCGAAAAAGTTTCGATCTCCTTCCTCGCATCTTCAACTACTAGGGCTCTGTTGACCATGTGCTAGAAAGTAGGGAAGTCATGGGCAAGAAGCTGGATCTTCAATTGCCACACTTCATCCCTTTCAGAAACCTTCTGATTTTCTTCTTGTCCGTGTTCACGTCCTGGGGGCATAGCAAGCTAGATGGTTGAACCTGCTCAGCTCGCTGATGCTGAATGTCCCTGCTTGAGGTTGTGAATTCTTCTTCTTAATGTCTATTACTCCTCTGGACATGTGCACTCTGAAGGCTTCAACAAACTCGGGCCAGGCGATGTTGGCGCATCTTGATGGGCAGCACAGTAGTTTCCCACCAGTCGCTGCTGTCCACGAAGTGATGTGCAGCAAACTGGGTTTCTCCATAGGTGTGCACTGCACTAGTTCAGCTTTCTGTCCATATCCTTTAGCCATCGTCAGCCTCTACTGGGGTCAAGCGTCTGCGAAAACTCGGTTGGACGGGACCTCATGAATCAGCAAGCGTGGAGCTGCCATGAGCTTGTTGCTGGTGGAGCTTGATGGAGGAGAGGCTGCATTGCGGCCAAGTTCTGAGCAATGCCTTGCGTCAAGATCTGGTCTGGATGGCCATAAGTGCTGGGGTCCACCGTCTGCTGGAAGGTGAGCAATTGGCATCCTCCAGGGTTTGCTGCATGCAGCGTCAAAGGTGCGCGCCACCAAGCCGCTGCACGGCATTCCGGACATCATGTATCTTCCAACCGATCATGAGTCTGCTCCACTTCTGTTCCTCCGCATGGCAGTAAAATCTTCGCAGTTGTGCGGACTGGACCTTGGTCTTCAAACCCAGGCGAGCTGGACATCACGTCACAACATCAAGAAGGCGCGGGCTGACGTTCTGCCATCTGGTCCTAGAAAAGGGCAACCAAGGGAGAAGACAAAAGGCTCAGCAAGGTTATCTAGGCCAGCCAAACCGATGGAATAGATGAAGGAGCAACAAGATCAGCAAGATGGATTCAAGCAGCAGACAAGGAACACATCGAACCCAGCCACAATGAAAAGAAGACAATAGAGCACTGGAACTAAGGGCTTGCGCAGGAACCAAAGGTAGAGAGATAGCAAGAGGTTTAGAAACTTTTCCAAAATTCTTACAAAGCAGACAGAAAGATACTCAGACAAGTCCTAGATTTTTGGTTGCAAATAGTATAGTTTCAAAATAAGATCCTCAAGGACATCTACACGGTGGGTTTCGCTCTAGGCCAACCTTTGCTCTGATACCATTCCCTGTGGCGCTCCCCGACTAGGTGGAAGGCCACATGTGCAATATGGCACCGATCCCAGGATCAGTAGTCGGGTACGCACAACAATGATACAACTCAGATTACAATAAATACATACAGAGTACACATATAAACACAGGAGATCCATCCAGACAACCCGGATAGGCAAAAATAATCAACAGGTAAACTAGCGAAACAGCAAAAACAGGGCGGGAAGCTGGACAAAAACTACACCACAGGCTCGGTTGGGAAGTAGGCTCGAAACCTTCAGAAGTCTTCGTAGTCGGCCTAGTCTTGGAGGAAACTCGGCAGCAGTCGATCTTCGTCTTTCTTTCACAAAAAAACCTACTATACATATATGAACAGGTGAGTACTTTCTAACTCAACAAGACGGGAAAAGATGCCATGACGGTCAGACAGAAAGGCTAAGAGTTTATTTGCGAAAATTGCCTTTAGAAACTCTTTTCTTTGCAAACACTAGTGAACTCAATTTTTAGTTGTCGGAAAGAGGCTCACGCCTCGATCCATTCCACAAGTGCTTTTCAACAAACTCGCCACTTAATGAATCAAGCATATATATATTTTCATCTTTTTTACTTCGCATTTGCTGAGTCTTGTATCTCCCGAGTAGCTACAACTACTCGTTGACCCTGAGACTCGACTATAACCAAATCTCAGCTGTGGCACTTAATGCCCGCTACGCTGGCTACAACCAGTAGCTAAACCGCGCCATGGCTACAACCCGGGGGCTCGAACATTCTGCCCTGGCTACAACCCGGAGCATGTTCATGGCACTTAATGCCGCTACGCTGGCTAAACCAGCTAGCTAAAGTGGCTTCCCTGGCTTACAACCCGGGAGCACAACTTGATCAATTTGCTGCCCTGGCTACAACCCGGGAGCTTGATCAATCCGTCTTCTGGCTACAACCGAGACATCTGTACAACTGCCCGCCCTGGCTACAACCCGGGGCTTAAGTTTGCTGCCCTGGCTACCAACCCGGGAGCATGATCTTTCCTGTTTACTTTCACTCACTTGATTATGGTGGCTTAACACCCGGATCACACAGATCTGTTTCTGGCCACAACAGGCCTTCGTTTGCTCACTCAGCAACTCTGGTCACGGTTCCCTTTCATCAAACCACTTTCACAAATCACTGGGCAAACAAAAATCTACGCTATGGGAATACCTTGCATCGCCCTTAACCGTGGCACGGCTGTTCGAACAGTTCTGCTAAACTCTGCAGAGGTGTGCGCTTTACCCATCGACACGAAAATTACACCAAGTACTGCCTGTACCCAGAAATTCGTGACAAGGCCATTTCCAAGCCATCTAGGTTATCCCAATGCCAGCCGAAAGATCCACACAGGATTCAGTGGTCGGCACTGAACTTCCATAAACCTACTATTTACTCGGCCAGGGGCATCCCATAATACCCCGTCTGGTCACTGTAGATGCTCGGTGGAATCCAAAGGAACGGTCCTTAATGATAATACATAGCCAAGCCACACAGGCACTGTCTCTGTATATCAGATTTTCACAACTTATTTGTTTTCGCAACACGCCGATACACAGATACCGTTTTTTTCAATCAGTTTAGTAAAACCCAATGCTTTCCC